>JAIUZE010001850.1:0-23078 GCA_022085475.1 Heliosperma pusillum | reverse complement strand
AGCCTCATAACAAGCGGTACGCTACATGCAAATAACACCACCTCGCAAGTACACAACATTTGACGGCCGGGTCGATCAACGCAATGTGTTCGCCTCCCAACAACGTCGTCGTATGCCCACTAACACATGCAATTAAGCAGTAGGATACCTCCCCTTTCCGACATTCCAGCCTTACGAACGTGGAGGTAGCCAAGGGAATGAGAGTACGAAGCACATAACAAAATAGCGCTCAAACCGTAACATTTGTGAAAACCGACTCAAAGTGGGACATATCAAAAACCGTCACAAAACATGGGAATATGGAATTATATAACCTTAACTATGATAAAAATGAATCAATACATGATACATAAGCATGAGAACAAGTTTAGGAAGCACAATGAATAAGAAACATAGATCTTATCTCAAAACAACAAGTTTGGAAACTAACTAAAAAAGGGTCCACTTCAAACGGTCATAACTAGAGTTCTAGACATGCAAATGCAGAAATTCCAAGTGGAGGTGATAGCTTATCCTCTTACGGTTCCAACGGTAGGTCACAAGCCCAAAACAAGCAAGTAACAAAGGAGATATGATCATTTTACGAAAAGGAGTTAGGGAAGTGAAACTGCAGTCGTCACGACCGTGACTTGTATGTCACGCTCGTGAAACTGTCTGTTACGCAAGGGTATTTGGTCAGCCACTCATTTCACGCTCGTGACATGTGTTTCACGACCGTGACTTGGGTCAAGACATCTCCATTTTGTTCTAAACTCAACCATCATCAACTATTATCATAAATCATCAATTCTCATATCAATTCTCAACAAACAACAAGTATCATCATCAACACAAGTTCTATGAATACTAATCCTATTCCAAATACGATTACTATCATAGAAAACACATTAAAACACGTAAATGATATCGAGTAACCCTTCACCGTTACCTTTATGCGTCTTTAAACGATTTCTAAGCCCTCCTCCACTAGATAGTAATCTTTGTCGGGGTCTAGAAAGTCTCCACCTAAACAAAGACGACAAAAGATGAATATAATTCATCTTTGAGAAAGACGGATAAATTGAAAAGCGAGAAAGACGGTAATTTAATTACCAATACTGATAGAGGAAGATGAGAGGGAAGGAATAAGACGAACTTACGTGAATTTGAGCGAGTAACGAAGGAGTAGCGATGATTCTAAGACGGATCAAAAATGGAAGTTATGCTTTTGGGGTTTTCTTAGTGAGGAAGAAAGAAATGTTGAGTTGTGAGGGAGTTAGGGTTAGTATTAGTATAAGTAGAGAGTGAGTGGAAAAAGTCAAGAAAAGTCAAAGACGTCTTAAGACGTGATTCACTTGAAATCTCGCGTAAAATCCAAATACGGACTCGGAAATTCTAAATTCGACACGGAAAATTTAATTCTAAACTAAAACTAAATTTTGCTGAAAAGTATCCGTAAAATATTTTTACTATAAAAATAGGGTACATTTGCGGGTGTTACAATAACTATTCACAAGTATCTCCCGTCTCCCCGAGATCGACCCCTTACTTCCCTAATTACATTAATTTGTTGTTAGCCTAGTCTGGGTTATTTAGCTTTGATTAGGGTATGCGACACCCTTGTCAGGGTATTTATCCCCAAAATTGAAATTTCTATTAAATGTTTTATGGAATACGGTTGTTCCGCGTCGGGGTGGATAGGACAAGGTTGCATGTTATGAGATGATGGTGGTTAAGAATTGGCTAGAGGGTAACCGTGTCAACCTTGCTTCTCTTGTTTTTTTCTCGAATTTCTTAAACTACCTTTTCGGTGAACGAGGATAAGGTCTACACGACCCTAGACTTATCCGATTAGCTATGGCGTCAATTTGAAAGATGATATGAATGGTACTTTCTTGAAATTCATGAAAATGGAGGCATTGGGTCCGGAATTGGTTTTTCAATCAAAGGTTGGTTCGGTTGATGTTAAGCCGAATATTGTTGATTTTTCGGCTCTTGAAACAAAATTGGATTTGTTTATGGGGAAGTTTATGGAGCGCCTTGATGCGCAAGACAAGGAAATCGATGAGGTTTTTGACAAGGTGGTCAGATATTCGACAAGAGTTATTTAGGCATTGGGATCAGATGCAATTCTTGGTTAGCCAAGGAGGTGCTTTGGTGAAGAGTGGTGCGGCAATGCGAGATTGAATGCACACTATCTATAATGCGTCGGAGGTCCTATTCATGAAGGTTCAGAACATTGATTCACGCCTTGGAGTGTATTATTCTTGTGAAGAACCGCTTTGATCGCCTTGACACCATTGAGTACCGTACCCTACCCGGCTATATCGATCCTTCTAACCCTCGTCAACCCAATTTGCCTTGATTTTTCCCGTATTATTTTTGTTTGTCCTTAAACGACTTATCCTATTGTCCATTCGGCCCATTTTGGTTTACTCTCTATTCGGCCCATTGGCAATTAATACTTTTTTTGTGGTTTGTAGTTTATTTACCATTAAGTACTTGATTTTGCTTGCTATGAATCGTTAAGTATTGCGTATTTTGCATATCTATTTCTTGCCTTGGAGTGTATTATTCTTGTCATTTTATATCCTTGTTCTTTTCTTTTCAATGATGCCAAGAGGGGGAAAATGATATGATTTGAGTCTTTGCGTAAGCTTGCTCCTTGTCAAGATCCGTTATCTCTAAAAGTCTTTCAAGCTATAACTTTGGCTAAGTAGTTATGTTCTTGCAATCAACGTTACTATAAGTTTGGTAGTATTTTGTTGAGGGGGAACCATACTTAGTCACAATAATAAGAGAAATCATAAGAGACTTCTCATCATAAAAAAAGGGGAATTTGTGCGACCTATTTTATAGTTTTGATAATGACATGTATTTACTTGATAATGTGCTTTAATTGATATATCATATGCATGTAATTGTGTGTTTTAGTCTTATCATAGCTAACAAGAACTACAAGAAAGAAGATTAAAGTTATAGGAGCTTAAGGCATAACTTTGAAGATATCTGTGAGACAAAGTTATAGGAGCTTGAGTTATAACTTTTGAAGTTTATATGCAAAGTTATAGCTACCTTGTTTATAACATTATACAAACAATTCAAGCAAGATCTACTTCATAACACATGACTGAAGATGAAGGGTCTTTCTGATCAAGAGGAAGAGATGATCCGTATACAGAAGATCTCTGTGAAGATTAAATAGTATAGGGTCGTCATTCGGTAGCTAATTCATTAGAGTGACTTTTATGTAAGTAAAGTTATGACTCACTTATAACTTTACATACTAAGTTCAAAGTTTTAGCTTTAACCTATAACTTTGGAAGATAAAGTTGATGCATGATTTTGGAAGTAAATCTTATAAATGTTTTCAAAAAGAGAAAGTTTAATTTTATATTTATCAAAAGTTTTAATAAATAATGTATTTATGAGTTTCTATTGGTTAGTAATACAACTTATGAGTTGTCATGCTACCTAGAGTTTCTAATATATTCTATCTCAATTTGTTGTTAACATATTAAGCCCACATAGTGGTTGTGCCACCTAGGGTTTCGTGACATATAGGGTTTGTGCCCTCTAGGGTTGCGTGCTCATAGGGTTTCGTGGTGATGAGGATTTCGGCCTCTATAGGCATGTTTCCTTGTTTACCTTAAACTAGGATTCTAAGAATATCTTCACAACAATATTTTGAGATATACAAGATAAATATATTTCTTAAAAAAAAAGCTAGGGTTTTAGATTTTATATCTCCTATGCTTCTACTATAAATACTCCTTCCATCTCAATCATTCAACAACAACTTTTACATACAATTGAGAAAATTTTACCTAATTGTTTTTAAACAAACTTTGAGCAAAATATTTATTATTTTTATTGTTTGTTTTTCTGAAAAACTCGTGCATCAATTATTATCAATCGCTTGCGTGAAATACGTTATTGGATAATAGTACATCACATAATCTTACTTATTCTTTAACGAGAATTCTTGTGAGTTATAATCATAGTTGATTATATGAGTGGGTTGATAATTTTTGTAATCCGTAGAAAGGTACTAAAGATTATTAATTGAGAATAGTGGACGTAGGTTTCGAATTGTGAAACTGAACCACTTCAAAAACCTCTTGTGTCTTTCTTTATTTTCGTTATTTTCGTTACTTGATCAATAGTTTGATTAATTAGTTAG
The DNA here is from genome assembly GCA_022085475.1 of Heliosperma pusillum. Lineage (NCBI taxonomy): Eukaryota > Viridiplantae > Streptophyta > Magnoliopsida > Caryophyllales > Caryophyllaceae > Heliosperma > Heliosperma pusillum. Next base: position 18,916 of record JAIUZE010001850.1, on the reverse strand, counting down.
TTGATTTTAATCCATAAAATCAAGTAATTAATTACACATCATATAAATCGAAAAAGTGGGGCTAGTTTTTAATACTCAATTCATCCCCCCTTTCGTATTTGATCAATAGACACTACAAAACGTATGACCTAGAAAAAAAGAAAGAAAAGTTGTTCTCTTTGTTTTCTAAAAATAAACCATTATAACATCTCACAAAAGTACTAGAGTAACATCCATTCTCAATCAATACTACGTGGACTATCGATAGAGGGTTCTATCTCAAGACGGAGCCACAAAAACAATTGAACTTGCAAAATTTGTTAACTCTTTAACTCAAGGTATCATCGATTATTACGCGTTGCAATATTCCGATATTTTATTTTCTACTAAGTAATAAAATGGTTTTGTTTATTCCCCCTTATTAGAGATCTATTTTTCTTTCACAATATTCAACACATTTTGCGTGTAAGTGTCGCAAAATTAAACACATAGAGCAACATGCCCAAAAGGTATTCAATGGTGTAGGCTTCAAGATACGCCAAAGAATTTAACTCGAATATTTCGATGTATAAAAATTCATTTCAAACAACAAGGTATCTCAAGTATTTGACATAAGAAATTCATTCATAACAAGTTACAAGAGATAATACAAGACAATACCATAAAATTAAACAAAAGACAGGACACTTTCCTACATCTCCCACATGTTGTCACATTATACACAAGTGACAGCACAAATTAATACAACATTCACAAATGTCTAATAATTTTAGTCATTCTTTCAGCCAAGTGATTTTGTAGAATTGTATACCAGCCACTGCGACATGTATGTAATTTGGTTTCTGCACCATATAAATAGCAAAAATTGCTAATAAACCCCAAAGGTCATCCAAAATTAATTTAACTGCTACTGAAAACAAATATGATATGATTTAATTGTCTTATACATATTTGATACTTGTATTTTAGCGTACCATCAAAAAATTAAATAAAATATATTATCGACTCAAAATTTTGAGTTACCATGTTGTCTAGCAAATATCGATCAAGTATACACTAAACGTCACTATCGTTACAGAAGTTTTGTGCGGTGATAAGATATCATCAAGAATTATCCAAACCCCAAGTACATAGTATTAGTTGCATCTCTTAGTATTCTCGTAATATTATGGCACAGTTCATAACATAACATTTAATATCTTAGCATACTGAGAAACAAAATAACTTATGTATAATAGAATATACATCTCTAAACATTTAGCGAGTACCATGTATGAGAAATTACAAATTCCCTTTGGACTATTTCATAATCATTGTAATAACCACTAGAAAAATATTCTGTAAATAATCCAAAAAAATAAAAAATAAAACAAAGACGACATTCCTTCTTCCTAAAAGATGAAAAAATTAATTATTTTGTGAACTGAAATATCTACAAAAATAGAGACTTTCATAGGCTACTTGGGGCTATGATCAGCACTCCCTCACACTCTCAGTAAATGACTCAGAAAACTCAAGCTACGGAAACCTGCACAAGGCCAGCCATAACAGATAGGACTTTGCACCTTAGCACACAAGCACAAGTAGAAAAGGTTGTGCTTAAGACTCAAGACACACAAGTAATGACTCTTAGACACTGTAATCTGAGATCACACACAAGTTCACTAAGGATTACAAACAATACTTAGCTGTTGCTAAAGAATTGCAGATGAACAAAGTTCAAGTTGTTAGGTTCAAATACCTACTCATAAAACTAGTCTTATGATATACTAATTAACTCTTTAATTAGTTTTCAAGATCTACTGCATGCAAACATAATTAAGACAAAGTTTAAGTAGAAAACATGTTCCTCACATTGATGTTTTAGACGAGTAGGGCACAAGAACAAGACTCCTTCTTGTTTTTGTTCTTGAGCTTAAGATGGAGGGATGATCTTCCTAGTAACAAGTGTAGGAACACTCCAATTGGTTGCACCAAGACACTCCCTAATCACTCAAATATTGATATACTAGAACAATATAAGAGTACCCTGATAATTTACTAACAATGCTATTACTACACTAGTAAGCTTATTAGTAATTGTAAGAACAAAGTTATATGAAGCTTCTTAAGTTTCTTAGCTTATGATTTCTAGTGAGAAGATGTAGTATTTTTGATATGAGATTGAATATATTCATAAGAGGAAAACATCCTCATATTTACTCATCAAAAGCCGATCCAACACTAGCATGGGGGAGGGTGAGCATGCCATTGCTTTTTGTCATACCCATGATACTAGAGTAGGTCATAGGTGTTTTAGGTGAATGATTGTGTTTTTAACATTAAACCAACAACTAATCACAACCCTAATACAACCCACCTAAACCGGCCCCATAACATAAAATGGACTCCATTTTAACGTTGTAATTTTGTCATTTGTCACATATGTGATATGTGACATGTGACATGCTATTTATCTTATATATATGCATTTAACTAATTTAAATGCAATCTCATATCAAATAAATTAAACTTAACATTTTAAGTAATAATTTATAATCACATGTATATAAAATGGGCCGTCTCATATTTGGTTATTATAATCTACACTAATTGTAATTATGATCAACCAATTATGCTTATCTTAAATGTTTCATAAACATTAAGCATTCTTAGTAATATAACAATTAAATTACCAAATTGAATCTTATTCAATCATATTAAAATAAGATATAATTCTCACTTATTATATAAACTTTTTTTTTAAGGGATTAATTAATCTGTATCGCTATACAATTAATTAACTTTCATGATTAGGGAATCATCCTTTCGGTGTGACCGCAAGGGATCAACTGATCACCACCGTTTTCTTCTTCCTAGATTAGGAGGAGAGAAACCTAGCCTCTCTTCTCTTGTCTAGACCATTTTCTTCTTCCTTTTTGTCCTTAGTTTCTTAGTTTATTTCTCTCTTTTCTACATCAAATCCTTAGCCTAGATCAATAAAAGTTCCATCCTTGTAATCTACTTTATGTGGTTCAAGTATTATAATTTGCGGATCGACTATTCTATGCAAGGAATTTCTATTACGGTTGTTTATATAGATCGTCATTTAGGTATTCCTATTTCATCTTTTGTTTAAAGTCTTTATGTTTCTTATTTGATTGTTATTTTCTCTACATGTTATTTTAGATTCAATTTCAATATCGTTGTAATCATTTAGTTTCCCTAGATCGTCAATTTAGCTTCGTTATTATCGCCAATTAAAGAGTCCTAAAATATTGTCAAAATCAAATAACCATGTCTATCCTAGTTTTTATTATTAACATCATCTTAGATTTAAACATCGCCATGAGTGAGTAGTCGTTTTTCTAGGGTGTAGGGTAGCCATGTAGGTTGATTAAAATATGATAATTGGATAAAAGAAATTGTGCCTTTAAAACGTCGTGTCTATGCATGTTTGGACTATAACGATAGTTAACGATTCCTGATCAAAATCATTGACTTAAATGGAATTATTTTCCAAGGTAGAAATACGTGAATTGAATAGACAAAGCATGACATGGTAGATTAGGACCTAGTAAATTGCCTAAAAGCTTGCTAGACCATCTGATCTATGATTGTAATGAACACATCATTCTTACGAACTCACAATGAATTATTTGCATGTTCTAAATCAAATTTCATCAATATGTTAATCTACATGTGTGAACCTACTTCCCTAGATTCTTTTTATCATTGTTAATTCATCATCTGCTTTATTGTTTTCGTTTTGATTTGCTTTTAGTTTGTCTTCATTTATGTTTTTTATTAGTTTAGATATCAAAACCCCAAAACCCAGATACTCGTTAGATAAGACCCAATTGCAAGACATTTCACATTCTATAGGAAACACAATCTCCCTGAGGATCGACCCCTACTTCCCTAATTACATTAATTTGTTATTAGCCTAGTCTGGGTAATTATCTTTGACCAGGGCTTGCGACAGGCCCGATCAAATTTTGGCGCCGTTGCCGGGGAGCACGATTTACTTTTCCTTTTTCTTGTGATTTTTATTGCAAATTATTTTTATCTAGTCTTTAGGAACCCAAATTCCTTCAGACCACTCTTGATTTTTCATCTTAGGTTTTCAATCATATGCCCAGATCTTCTAGACTAGGGACCCCTATCTCTTTAGACCTCGATCTAGAAAGTACTCTGCGTAGGAGACGAAAGTTATTCAACGAAATCACAAAAGCTTCTAATACTTCAAGTTTGGACCGTATTCGTGAGAATTACTCGGATATTTGATCTAATCTTGAAGGAGAAGAAGATCCATTCTCATCTCCATTCTCAAAAACTAATCAACCTTTAAACAACACTCCATCGTCATCTTCACAAAAGAAAATGGTTCGACTTTCAGACCATTCCAAACCAACTGCAGATACACTTCTAAGGGGTATTGCTACACCCCAAATCGCAGCCCAAAACTTTGAAATCAAACCTGCAGTCAACAGTTTAATAGAAAGAAGTCAATTTGGAGGCAATGCCACAGAAGATCCCAACCTCCATATTCAAAACTTCTGTGACTATGGCTCCACAATTAGACAAACTGGAGTATCCCAAGAGCAGATTAGAGAAATGCTCTTTCCCTTCTCTTTAACAGGAAAGGCTAAACTTTGGATCAATAGCCTTGACCGAGTTGCCTTAGGAATAGCCGAATGGGATAGTCTAGCTCTTGCTTTCTATCAAAAGTACTTCCCACCAGAACGAACCACACTCTTACTGAGTCAAATCACTGGATTCCGTCAGAGAGGCGATGAAAGCCTTTATGAGGCATGGGAAAGGTACAAAGAATTACAAAGAGAATGCCCTCATCATGGCCTTGATTCATGGTTCTTAGCTATCACCTTCTACAACGGTTGTTGTGGCGAATCGCGTCGTATCCTGGACTCCGCTAACAATGGTCGTTTCGATCAAATCGATGTAGAAATAGCTAGTGCAACTATCGAGTCAATGTCAATTCACGACTCTCAGTATAGCAACTCACGTGCTATGCCACTCAAGACTAAGCAGGAATATTCAAGCAAAGTAGCACTCCTAGAAGCCCAATTAGCCCTTCTGCAGCAACAAGTAGGAAGCTCTTCCTAATCCAAGCAACATGTTATAGTCACTAACCACATAGTGGTATGTGAGACATGTGGGGTTGGAGGACACAGTTTTCAAGAATGTAGGAGTTTGCTAGAGCAAGTCAATGCCTACCAAGAATACAGGCAGGGCAATGCTTTCTCAAACTTCTATAATGAGAACACAAAGAACCATCCTCTTTTGTCCTACAAAAGCTCCAACATTCAGAATCCCCACCATCAGATTCAACAACCATTCATACCACATCAACAGAAGCCCTATAATCCACCTGGTTTTCAAAACCAGAGACCTCCATTTCAACCTAACTTCAATCAACCTTACCAACCTCAACACCAACCACCCCAAAATCAAAGCCAACCCAATGACTCAAGCTTGAGCAAGATTGAATCCATGCTTCTCCAAGTTGTTCAAAAACAAGATTCAATGTTTGCTCAACTTCAAAAGAGTGATCAAGCTCAAAATGATGCCATCAAGATGCTTGAAACTCAAATGGCCCAATTGACTACCTCTAATACCAAAAGGAAACAAGGCCAATTCCCACCTCATGGTGAGCAACCGAGGGACACCGCTAATGCTATCACCCTTAGGAGTGGAACCACTTATAAAGAACCTCGTCTAACACCAGTAGAGAGCCAAAACGATTCTCAACCATCCACCGCTAAGGAAGCGGAAAACAAAGAAAAGAAGGAGGAACCTTTGAAGGAACCCATCAAAATCCAAGTTCCATTTCCCCAACGTTTGAGGAGAAATCATAAGGAAACCCAGTTTAGCAAATTAATGGAAGTTGTCAAAAACCTCTAGGTAACGGTTCCCTTCACTGAATTAATCACTCAAATCCCTTCTTACACAAAATTCATGAAGGATATCTTAACTAAGAAGAGATACAAAGATTGAAATTCTTATTGAACTATGCTAATGTTTTGATATGAAATGGACACAAATAAATTAAAACAAAAGACAAAAGAAGAAGATAGACTAAACTAGAAAGACTAAACTAAAGAAAAAACTAATAAGAAGATTATATGAAATATAGGATTTGATTGTGTAAGATAGTGTGTGAGAGTGTGTGAGAGTGTGTGAGGCTAGAGCATCTACTTATAGTATTAGGGTTTAGTGGAGAAGAGGTCGGGCAATAAATACATAGGTCAAAAATAGGATGAAGGAGCCGCAATGCACGAAGCAGCACAAATACCCGATCGGGTACACACTTACCCGATCGGGTAAGTCGTCTTCTGGAAACTCTTGACTAACGCTTCAAATTCCTTCGCTTTGACTTGACTTACAACATCCCCCTTGACTTATACAATCGGGTTTGTTGCTTGGATTTGATGTAAAGCGATGAATTCTCCCGTCTAATTGATTGGTCTTTCGACAACTACGAAACCGTCTTTGCTTCTTCTCTCTCTTAAGTTAGTGAACCTTCTTGAAATGCCTTACACATGGTCAAGCTTGCATCTTCAAATCGTCGGGTTCTAGGCAAATGCTCGGAAATATAGAAAAAGGGCGTAGAAACGTCACTTTCCCTACAAAACAAGTTAGAACACATGAATTCGCCTAGAAGATGATATTAGCTCATAAAATGGCTTAACAAAGCACAAATGACATACAAAACCGAGCTAAACTGGGGGTTAAAATCATACAAATATTCACTTATCAAACTCCCCCAAGCTAAACCTTTGCTTGTTCTCAAGCAAACATAACAAACAATACCAGGACAAGGTTGCAAGCATTGGCTACTATACCATCAGGAAACAAATCTCAACATAAAACTTTGAAAACATAATGAATCATAACCCAAAAGCAACGTGGGCAAGAATGATACATAAACATGGCTGAGATTTACATAACGGCGTAGCACAAAGAATTTCACTACAGAATTTTGGCTCTTGCATGATCTTTTGACAAATGGACTCTCGCGGTACACTCGAACACTCATTGTATGTAAAAGGTGATTTCTTTTTGTGTAAATGTTTTGAGACACTCACCTATCTACGACTCATGAAAATGTGTCCGCAGTCTAATATGGTAAACAATTCAAAACACAAGTCAAAGATCACAATGCACATAGAAAAGAAGCCGAAAAATGAGAAGAAGGCTTTGGGAAATGGGTGAAAGGTGGACAAACAGTTATGGTCATGTGAAGATTAGAATGAGCTAGCAACTGGCCAATGATAAATGGATACTCAATCCAAACTTCTGGTTAATTCCCACAAGACAATTAGCGAAGCCAGAGTGAACAGATTGGCTTATTACACACGAAACACAAGGGTAAACTCCTTCTAATCATTTGACATTTCTTAGGAGATACTCATAACTTCTTTTCTTATTTCTTTCTTCTTTTTTTTTTTTTTTTCTTTTTTTTTTTTTCTTTTCTTTTTCTGAACACAACTTCACTTCTTGAACTTTTTCGTTTGCCCAATTCACTTTGACAGATAGGAACAAATCTTCTCAAAAGAGCACCCATACACCATAGTCTAGCTACTAGCTCAAAAGGTAGGCAGTTTTTATATGTAGCTATTATTTTGTGAAGCAATTGTATGAAGGGGCTAATTTTGAGGGGTAAATTAAAGTGAAAAAGGCTTCAAATCTTAGTAAATCATGAATGCAATGCTTATAGAAATGAAATAAGAACCATACTTATGCGTTTTGACATGACACACATCACAAGGAGAACTACACACACCTAAATGAGACTGGGTATGGATGTACCAGTCTAAGGAGGTTCTACCTTACAATATATGTAGTTTGCCAAATGTCAAGATCAAGCGTACTCATCTATAGATTCATTCCATGCCTACAGTGTACAAGACTTCCCCATGTATGCAAAATTCAATAAATATTGAATCATTATCTTTTGAAAGCTCTAAGTTTGGGAAATGTAACATGATAGCATAGCAAACAAGCAAGCAAAGCATGAAAAGCATTCAATTGTGTTCAAAATTTAAAAATCTTCTCTCTAACATCTTCTCTTTCTTATTCAAAATTTGAAAAATATAACTAAAATGCAAAAATGGGAAAATGCAATCCCTCCCCCAAGCTAAACATCGCATTGTCCACAATGTGAGCACAAAAATCAAATATGCAATGAGATGCTTAATGGGAAGAAAGGAAAAATGAAAGAAGAATGAAGCTTACTAGTCAGCGCGGACTCCCCCAAGCTAGCCTTTTGGACTTGACAAGGAAGGTCGTCAGAGATTCTTCAAAAACTCTTTCATCTGCAAAAGAAATCTATCAAAACAACGTAAAAGGGAAAAATAAAAATGCAAAAAGGGAAAACACGGGTTGCCTCCCGAGAAGCGCTTGTTTAACGTCTTGCTCGACGAATTTTTCAATAAAATCATTGGGTTTGTAATGGACGCTCCGTATAGACAATATCTAAACATCCGATGATAGAATTGTTATAGTAGAGTTTCAGTCTGTGTCCATTAACTTTGAATTTCTCACCATTGCTAGTCATTAGTTCCACATAGCCGTACTTGCTCACATATGTGACAGTGAATGGTCCAGACCATCGGGATCGAAGTTTTCCCGGAAAAATTTTCAGATGGGAGTTGAAAAGAAGTACTTGGTCACCGACATTAAATTCTTTCTTAATTATCCTCTTGTCGTGCCAACGCTTCGTTTTTTCCTTGTAAATCCTAGAATTCTCATAAGCTTGCAAACGAAATTCCTCTAGCTCGTTGAGTTGCAAAAGTCTTCTATCAGCGCTAAGCTTAGTGTCTAAGTTGATTTCTGTGATAGCCCAGTAAGCTTTATACTCTAACTCGACAGGAAGATGACAGGCCTTTCCATAAACCAATCGATAAGGAGATGTTCCAATCGGGGTTTTGAAAGCTGTGCGATAAGCCCACAAGGTGTCATCGAGCTTATTACTCCAATCAATTCTAGATCTTGAGACTACTTTCTAATGAATTGTTTTCAACTCTCTATTTGAGACTTCTACCTTACCGCTGGTCTAAGGATGGTAGGCTAATCCTCGTCTGTGATACACACCATATTTAGCAAGCAAAGTGTCTAACTGCTTCTCTCCAAAATGAGTTCCTCGATCACTAATCACGGCTCTGGGTACACCAAAATGTGGAAAAATGATCTTCTTAAATAGTCGTATCACAGCTCTAGCATCATTAGTGGGAGTGGCAATTGCTTCTACCCACTTGGAAACATAGTCAACAGCGACTAGAATATAACGATTTTCGTTAGAAGAAGGGAATGGTCCTTGATAGTCAATACCCCAGACATCGAATACCTCAACTTCTAATATGCCGTTTTGAGGCATCTCATGTCTCTTGGATATCTGACCCATTCGTTGACAAGCGTCACAAGCCATAACAAAGTCCTTTGAATCTTTAAACATCGAGGGCAGAAAAACCCGGATTGTAAGACTTTGGCTACGGTCTTGGATGGACCATGATGACCACCATAAGCAGATGAGTGGCATCCTTCTAAAACTCCTTTAACTTCCCACTGGGGGATACATCGTCTGTAAAGACCATCAGAACACTGCTTGAAAAGATATGGGTCATCCCAAACGAAGAATTTTGCATCATGCAAAAATCGTTTCCTTTGGTTATAAGAAAGGTCAGAAGGTAGCTGTCGACTGACAAGAAAATTGGCCATATCAGCATACCATGGAGAAGAGTCAGCAATTCCCATTAATGAATCATCAGCAAACGAATCATTAATTGGTGTTGGCAATCCTATTTCAGTTACTCTTATCCTTGAAAGATGGTCAGCGACTACATTTTCTGCTCCTTTCTTATCCCGGATCTCTAGATCAAACTCTTGAAGGAGTAAGATCCATCGGATAAGTCGAGGTTTTGCCTCTTTCTTTGAAAGCAGATATTTCAAAGCAGCGTGATCAGTGTAAACAATGACTTTTGATCCTATAAGGTAAGAACGGAATTTGTCAAAGGCATAGACAATGGCAAGAAGTTCTTTTTCAGTAGTGGCATAGTTGATTTGGGCAGGATCTGACGTTTTACTAGCATAGTAAATAGCATGAAGGAACTTTTCCTTTCTTTGCCCCCAAAACAATTCCAACGGCGTAATCACTCGCATCGCACATAAGCTCAAATGGAAGATTCCAATCAGGTGACTGGATTTTAGGTGCGGTGATTAGAGCGCGTTTGATTTTGTTGAATGCCTCAAGGCATTCCTTTGTGAAATTAAAAGGCGCATCCTTAAAAAGGAGCTCAGTCAGGGGCTTGGCTATTTTAGAAAAATCTTTAATAAACCGTCGGTAAAAACCGGCGTGGCCAAGGAAACTCCTGATTCCTTTTACATTGGCAGGTGGTGGCAGTTGCTCAATAACTTGGATCTTAGCTCGATCCACTTCAATACCTCTCTCAGAAATGATGTGTCCTAAAACTACACCTTCGTTCACCATGAAGTGACACTTTTCCCAGTTGAGAACAAGGTCGACTTCTTCACAGCGTTTTAGCACTTTCGACAGATTTGTCAAACAATTATCGAAGGAAATGCCATAGACGCTAAAGTCGTCCATGAATACTTCCATGATAGTCTCAACAAAATCAGAAAAGATACTAGTCATGCAACGCTGGAAAGTTGCAGGTGCATTACATAGGCCAAATGGCATTCGGCGATAAGCAAAAGTACCATAGGGACAGGTGAAGGTGGTTTTCTCTTGGTCCTCAGGGTGGATAGGAATTTGGAAAAATCCTGAGTAACCATCTAGATAAAAGAAATATTTGTGGCAAGCTAACCTCTCTAGCATTTGATCAATGAAGGGTAGAGGATAGTGATCTTTTCGAGTTGATTGATTCAACTTCCTGTAGTCAATGCACATATGCCATCCCGTCACAATCCTTGTGGGGATGAGTTCATTCTTCTCATTCTTGACTACTGTTGTTCCTCCTTTCTTGGGAACAACTTGGACAGGGCTAACCCATTTTGAGTCAGAAATTGCATAGATTATGCCAGCATCTAGCAATTTCATAACTTCAGCTTTAACTACTTCTTGCATGTTGGGATTAAGACAGCGTTGATGTAACACCCGGAAATGTACCCTATTTTTCTAATAGAAATATTTTACGAAATCGTTTCAGCAATTTTAAGTTTAATTTATAATTTTAAGTTCCGAGTCGAATTTTGAATTTCCGAGTTCGTATTTGGAATTTCTGCGAGATTCCATGAAAAAGCCGTCTTAAGGCGAGTTTGACTTTTTGGTTGACTTTTCCTTACTTATACTCTAATTCCCTTAAACCTATTTCTTCATTCACACAAACACCAACAATTCTTCATCCTTAAGAAACCAAAAACCTAGCCTCCATAGCTTTTTCGATCTTAAAATCATCGTAGCTCATTCGTTACTCGCTCAAATTCGCGTAAGTTCGTCTTATTCTTCCCCTCTTAGCTTCCTCTATCCGTATTGGTAATAAAATTACCGTCTTTCTTGCTTTTTAAATTATCCGTCTTTCTCAAGGTGAAATATATTCATCTTTTATTACCTAATTGTAGGTGGAGACCACTAGGAAGGCTTAGTAATCGATTAAAGACGCGTAAAGGTAACGGTGAAGGGTTACTCGGTATCATTTACGTGTTTTACATGATTTCCATGTTAGAATTCGTTTTTGGAATATAATTAGAAAGCTTAGAAATTATGATTTTGATGATGATGGTTGTTAGTTGATGATTGTTGATGATGAATATTGATTGTTGTTAGTTGATAGAAGTAAATTATGAAAATTGGAAATGATAGAAATGGTGTGGTTGTTCTCGGGTGACCCGTGCAAATTCACAGCACTGACCCTTTTTGGTAGAATGCTCATATCTCCTTCGTTACTTGTTTTTTTTGGGCTTGTGACCACTCGTTGGAACCGTAAGAGGATAAGCTATCACCTCGACTTGGAATTTCTGCATTCCCATATCTAGAACTCTAGTTATAACCGTTTGAAGTGGACCCTTGTTTTCGTTGGTTTCCAAACAACATTGTTTTGGAGAGGTGATCTATGTTTTTATTTCTTATGCTTCATAAACTTGTTCTAATGCTTATGTATCATGTATTGACTCATGTTTATCATATTTAAACTTATATGATTCCCTATTCTCATGTTTTGTGACGGTTTTTGGTATGTCCCACGTTGAGTCAGTTTTTACAAATGTGACGGTTTGAGCACTATTTTGTCTTGTGCTTTGTACTCTCATTCCCTTGGCTACCTTCCCGTTCGTAGGGCTGGAATGTCGGAACGGAGAGGTATCCTACTGCTTAATTGCATGTGTTAGTGGGCATACGACGACGTTGTTGGGAGTTGAACGCTATGCGTTGTTCGACCCGGCCGTCAAATGTTGTATACTTGCGAGGTGGTGTTATTGGCATGTAGCGTACCGCTTGTTATGAGGCTTGAGCTGTTTTTCCGCCTTTTTCGTGAATTGATCTACCGAATTTGAGGTACTCGGCGTTTATTTTTGTAAGACCGAGTCTTGGATGCGAAATGCTTTATCGCATGTCGAATCGGACCATGCTTTATTCCGAGAGTCTGGCCAGATTTAGACTAGGAACGTATTATTATCGTCGTCCTACCAGGAGGAAATTAGTCTACATACGCGAAATGCTTTATCGTGTATGCGTTCCGGGAAATGCTTTATTCCGTGGATGCCTTTTACTCATACTTGCCATGTACACGATGCTAGTGCGTTTCATTTACCGTGAGAGTTGTCGTTTGTGTCGTTGTCTTTGAATGCGTGATTTCATGATTTTATTCATGGTCATTGCATGACTTGGCAGCGTCAAGGTCTTGGTTCGTGAATGGATGATAATATGTTGGATTTATTGTGGTCATCGCATGACTTGGAATGGTATGTTTGTCGAGTCTCAATCTTATCAATCTTATACCGCTAACGGTGAGATGTAAGCCCTAGTGAGCGTATTCGATTGCCTAAGAGTGTCCTTCCCGAGTTTGTGAATAGCATGATGGCTCGTATTTGATTTCTATATGAGCTTATCTTTATATCTCGGATTGCCTATTTATTCTTATCGCAACTCACATGTATATCTATATATGCATGATTTTACTTTTGTATTTCCTTATATGTACGTTTAATGTGATATGGCTGGGAGAACCCGGAGTTACTCCCCACTGAGTGTGGCGTTCATGTTTTTCATGAATGAACAGGTTGCTTGCATGGATGGCTTTTTGCTTATGCTATTTTGGGTTCGGGTGTGAGCTAGCGGGCGTTGTCCCTGGATGAAACACCTCTAGACGTTGTTTAGCTAGTTGCTAATTCTATTTCGAAAATACCCCATCTATTTCGAAAATACCCCATCTATTTCGAAAATACCCCCTCTATTTTGTAAGATCACTTTTACTTGTTAACCTTTTGGAGAGACTTCGTCTCTTGGTGTGGTATAATTCGTACTCTAGTTTGTAATATATGACACTCCTCGTATTCTTTCCTTGCATGTATAAAAGTTTTTAAAACTTCATATTTCCGCTATATAATTCACATGCTTGTTTGTTTTATATTTCCGCATTCGCGAGGGTTGTCACAGTTGGTATCAGAGCTTTATCGCTCCCGACGCACACACTTGAACCCTAAACTTAAATTACTTGACCTTGAAATAATAAATGAGATATGGGTAGACTTAAGGACCTAAGGTGGTAGTCTTTGGTGTACTTGATGTTTGTTAGGTTCTAACTTGTTTGTTGATTGTGTTGAGTGATGTTATGTTTGTTTGTATCTACCGTCTTAAGGTGGATCATTGTGTTACCTAGAAGAAGTATACTCTACCGGAGATTTGAAGATTTACTAGCCTAAGTGAATTGTATTTCTTTCTCATCTTTGAATTCTCTCGTCCTTATTGTTTTATGCTCTCTTCCTTCTATCTAAATGCTTCTTCATCATCTAACTTCTTTTCCCCTTGGAAATTACTCTTGTTACTTTCCTCCTCTTTATCAATTTGTACCATCAACTTCCTTATGTGACCCTTTGTGGACACCATACCCTTTAGTTTGTGGCATATTGTACTTGGTTGGAAGAATTTTAGACTTTGTGGACTATTAGTGTTTGTTAGAATGAACTTGTGATTTGAGGAACATGGTATAGATCTAATTTCACCCTATGGTGGTGAGAGTTGGTATCCTTGAGGAAAGTGTGGTAAGGTATGTTTAATGATTTTAATGCTTGATGCTTGCCATGACTAATGTAGTTCATGGTATTTGATGGTGTAAGGTTGAATGAGTTGGCTATGACTTCTTAACTCATTGGTAATTTAGTCTTTTGGACTTAGAAGCTTAGTATTGTTTTGGAGACAATGCTTATGATATGTCTAATTGGTGTAAATAAGAAGTTTTGAATGGTATCTTAAGGTGCGAATTGCTTTTGAGATTTAGTGACGTCTTGTGGTTTCCTTTTGTGCGTTTGTGAGTATAGGCTTGGTGGAAAAGCTTTTGGCTATAATTCTTGGATTTAGAAATATAATCTTATCTTATGGTATCGGAGACTTGTTTGAAGTAGTAAGGTTTCGTTGTAAGTTGAACCATATTACTTGAAGATTTTAGATATGAGCGAGGTTTGATGATGTGAGCTATGATGGAAATACCTTGGGACGTTAATGATGATGTTTGACTTGAGGTTGTACTTTGTTAATAATGAACTCGTGGACTATATGATGTTGATAATGACGTTTTGTTCGGTGTTCTACCTTGTGGCCGTAGGAGTTGAAAAGAGATTAGTATGGAGAATTCCTAATTGACTCTTCGATTTTTGAAACCTTAGGGAATGTGTCAAATTATGGAGTTGAGAGAATGTTATTATGCTTGAGTTGAAATTCCGTAATTGGGAATCCGTGTTTTATGAAAAGGCGGATGAATTAGGTTGTAATCGATTTGTTAAATTTAGGTGTACCTTACTCCGATGATTTGTGGTACGAGGGTCCCTTGTAAGAGACCTTTGTTATTAAGATTATTTGCTTTGCTATCGCCCTGAGTTGAAAAGGGAATTTTGTGGATTGAACCTTAAACCTTTTTCTCGTGCCATTATTCCTTTCCATTTCCTTTCATGCAAATTCCTACTAAGCCCGATTCCTAGGAAATTGTTTTCTCTTATCTTTTCCTTTTCTTGGCTATCTTCATAGCTATATCTATCCAATATCTAGCTTTTGGCTCCCTGCCTCTAGCGTTCCTCTAATTTTCGTCGGATCTTAGCGCGTTCGTGTTTCCCTCGAAATCTCCTATCGTTTCCAATGTCGTGGTGTCATTGTCTTTCCTCTGGTGAGATGATTAGTTTGTTAGCTAGCTTCGTGTTGATTTTGATCATGAGTAGGATTGGGATATAAACCTTAGGATGAATCTGTTGGTGGTATTGTACTCTCTTGGTGGTTTCATTTATTGAGCTTGCTAGTGTAGTGCTATTTTGGGAATCAAGTTGAGCGAGATGATGTTCGTTGTTGTTGAGTGTTATATCGGTTGCTTGGGATATCCTTTGGGAATTAGATGTCTCTAATTGGTGAATTCTAAATGAGGCTTTGCTTTAGGGTAATTGAGTTGGTACCCAAAGTTTGAGGAGTTTGGTCATAAATGAAAATCGATTCATTTTGAGTTTTAGATGAGCTAGATGATTTGAATGCTTGTCTGATTGCCAAGTAATTGGTCATTTGTGGTTTGGAATTAGTAATTCTCTTTTATTCTTAAGGAATCATAGTTGGAAATTGAGAAATGTTCGTTGCAAGCTTTGGATAGTGAGTGCTCAGTTGTTATGGAATATAGAGTTAGAATGGTGAACCCATTTATCTTGAGGATTGGTAACCACCATAGTTTGCTAATGTGACTATTTATATTTGAGGCTTCGAGCGTAGTAATGATCGAATTAAGGATGTTATGGCGTATTAAAGAATCCTTATAGCCGATAATGGATTGGGGATTTTCCGTTGTCGTGAGACTTTGGATGAGGCTAGTTGAATCTTAGATAATTATGTTTGTTGCTTTGATTGTGTTTTGACTTTCGAGGATGAGAAAGTCATTGTAATGAATTTTGGAATAAATTGGATCAGAGAATTTTATGGTAAGGGCCGTTCACTTTGTGGTTGTTACTAGATATGGTCCCCCTAAGATGAGATTTCTTTGGTTAGTGGTCTCAGATAGAGTTTGATGAATCTAAGGATTTTATATTGCGTTAAAGGACCTATCCTGCAGATTGCAATCTATGGACCCTAGACGATGCTAATTTGGTTTGAATGGTTATGTTGATGACTTGAGGTCTCGTGATTATGGAATATTTCAGTAGAAATCTAATGATTGAGAATGATGAATTGCAAATTGGGTAAATTGCATTCTCTTGAGGAATTGGTTTATTATTAGAGTTGTGATGTCGAATTCTTGTAGATCTTCCTGCCGACTTCATCGTGGTTCTTCATATCCCTAAGAGTTCGATTTGTATCGTTTTTGCATGTTTTGTATATATTTTGTTATCGTGATTTGTGAACTTTAAGTTCGAGTCGCTCTATGTACGTGTAATGTCTTGTTATTTGATTATATCTTTGATAAAACTTTCAAATTTCCATATTATATTTCTAATTTAACGTTTCAAAAAGTTTAAAAATGGTTTGTGTACCCTCTTTTTGGAGAAAATGGATTTCTTTTGCTTTTATATTTGGATTTTGCGTTTGGTTGGATGTTTGCACTTGTTATTGGAGACGTCTGATAACTAGTCCTGCACTTACTAACGTTGTTTTGAATTTCGACTTCACTATTTCGACAAAGATTGGTTTGGATAATTAGAGTTCTCGTTCGCGACGAGCATTCTTGAGATCCGTAAGTAAAGTTTCACACTTATGAAAATTTTTCTTTAAACCGTTTTCTAGATGAACTTCGTTTCATAAATATTTTTCCCTTATAAAAGTTTTCGTATTAATTTTGAAAACCGATTCTTGTCCTTAATACTTTTATTTTCTATTCTCAAGTTTCGAGGACGAACCTTTTTAAAAAGGTGGGGTGATTGTAACACCCGGAAATGTACCCTATTTTTCTAATAGAAATATTTTACGAAATCGTTTCAGCAATTTTAAGTTTAATTTATAATTTTAAGTTCCGAGTCGAATTTTGAATTTCCGAGTTCGTATTTGGAATTTCTGCGAGATTCCATGAAAAAGCCGTCTTAAGGCGAGTTTGACTTTTTGGTTGACTTTTCCTTACTTATACTCTAATTCCCTTAAACCTATTTCTTCATTCACACAAACACCAACTGCAGCAGGAGCTCACCCAAGGGGTCTTGATGATCAAAACACATACAAGACAAGCTTGACCCCTCAGATGGAAGCTCGAGTTACAAGGTCTAAACAACAAGCTATGACAAGTCAAGAGCAAGCCAAGCCAAGCCACCCCAATGAAGAAGACATTCCAGGGTTCAATAGCCCATGCCCACCCCCAACACAACCCACATTTCCCACACAAAACAGAAACAGAACCACTCAGGCCCAGACAGACCAGTTAACAAACCCTGCATCTAGGAGGTACACCAGAGCATCCCAACCACCCCCCCCATGGCCTACCATCAAGCCAACCCACTAAGCTACAAGTTTGTCCAGGACAAATCCTTTTGAAGTCTAGTAAAAACCCATGAAACAGACACCCCAAGTTAGAGTCCAGCAAACCCATTAAAAACAGAGAAAGTACAAGGCAGTTTGTGGTTTCCTTTTGTTTAAGTCAACTTGTCCTCGTCCAAGGCAGGTCTTATTTATGTCCTAATAAGAGTAGGGAGTCCCAAGGAGCAGCAACACATCCAGGCAAAGCAACAAGGCAACAAGAACAACAGATTTCCATTTCAGGAAAACTCCAAAACTGCTTTATTTGCTTTTTGTTCAGTCTGTTTTTTGTGTCTTGTGTCTGTGCTTTATAGTTGTTGAGCTCGTCCTATTATGAGGCTCTTAATTAGTGTCAGTAGTAGTAGTTTGAATCCTAAGTTGGCCCTTGGATGATCTGTGCATCCAATGGCTCACAAGTGATCAGCCCCTCTATATAAAGAGGTCTTGTATGTTTGTTTGAGCAGACTTTTATGAATGAATGAATTAAACTTTGAGAAATCACTCAATGTTATCAAACTTGTGCTAAGAGCTGTAGTTTGAAGCAAGCCTGATACACCTCCAAGGTGTTTGATCAGTGCCTTGTATTGTGAGCTAAGTTATACCTGTGCTTTGCTGTAGTTTAACTTACTTGCTGTTGAGGTTAGTCTAGGGTGTTTGTGCTTTGCTGTAACACTTGAAACTGTCTCTAAAACCAGTCTTGAATCCTTTTTCTCTTGTGCTTTGCTGTAGAGGATTGTATCCAAGTTATATCCCTTGAATCTTTCAGTTAAACAACTCACAATCTCTAAAACAACATCCCTTGTTACTTGATATTGTTTTCAGTTTGAGTCAAGCTAATCAAATCACTTAAAACTTGTGAACCTTAGTAGTTTACACTTCAAATTGGTTATCAGAGCTTTGGTTGAGAGTCTTAGTGAGTTCACTTTCCCTAACTACATTTAAAAACACAAAAAAAGCCCAATGAGTGAAGAGAGACTAGCAGGAGTAGAAGCAAGGATGGAGGATCTGGCTGGGATTGTAACCACCCTAACCAGAACCTTGGACCAAGTTATAGGCAACCATTTGCTTGCTGGAGGGAGAGGTAGAGGTCGTGGAAGAGGCCAAGGAGGAGGCAGAGGAAGGCCACCTGATGATGAAGAGTATCCAGACTCAGATGACTCAACAAGAAGCAGAGCTTCCATCCACAGGAACACAGACAAGCATCTTAAGGTAGATATCCCTGAGTTTGCTGGTAGTCTTAATCCTGATGACTTGTTAGAATGGCTAAGAGAAGTAGAAAGGATCTTTGAGTACAAA
>JAIUZE010001848.1:38113-57906 GCA_022085475.1 Heliosperma pusillum | reverse complement strand
GTGACAACCCTCGCGATAGCGGAAATAAAACATAACAAGCATGCAATTTATATAGCGGAAAATACGATATTTTTGAAACTTTTAGCATGCCAAAAGAAAAGTACGAGGAATGTCAAATAATTACAAGCTAGAGTATAATATACTACAAAGAGACGTAGTCTCTCAAAATGTTATCAAACATCAAAGTTGTTTAGCAAACTAGCTAAGAAACGTCTAGGGGTGAATCGTCAAGGCCAACGCCCGCTAGCTCACACCTGAAGCCAAAAACAAGCAAAATCCATCCAAGCAACCTGTTCATCCATGAAAACATGAACGCCACAGTCAGTGGGGAGTAACTCCGGGTTTTCCAAGCCATATCACAAATAACATACTTAAACGGTAATAAACAAGTACAAGCATACATATATATATATATGTTTATATATATATATATATATATGTATATATATATATATATATATATATATATATTATATATATATATATATATATACATGTGAATTACGAGAAGGATAAATAGGCATTTCAATATATAAAGATATAAGCGCATGAAGTAAAAAACCGTAAGCATCAGATTATAGACGAGCTCGGGGAAGACACCCTTAGGCAACTATATACTCACTAGGGCTTACATCTCACCGTTAGCGGCATATATTTGATAAGAGAGAGACTCGACATATAAACTGTAAGTATCAGATCATAGACAACTCGGGGAAGACACCCTTAGGCAACTATATACTCACAAGGGCTTGCATCTCACCGTTAGTGGCATATACTTGATAAGGTAGAGACTCGACAAACAAACCACGCCAAGTCATCCAACAGTCACAAATAATAAACATATAAACATCCATCCAAACTGGAGTGTAAACCCCTAAGGAATGCAAGTTTAAGGGATGCTTGATTAGGCCTCCTCAAACTGAGAACAATCTCAGGCAGAAATGGATGTTGTTTTAGAGAGGGTGAGTTGTTCTAAATGAAAATTCTAGGATATGACTTAGAGACACTCCTCTACAGCATGGCACAAGAGAAATGACTCAAAGACTAGTTTTCTGAGACAAGTTTAAAGTGTTACAGCAATGCACAAACACCCTAGACTAGACTCAAACAACAAGCAAGCTAGTCACAGCAAGGCACAGACTTAACTTAACTTACAAAGCAAGACACTGATCAGACACCTTGAAGATGTATCAGGCTTGACTCAAACTACAGCACTTAGCACAAGTTTGAAATATTTGAGAGGATTCTCAAGCTAATTCATTCATAAAAGTCTGCCTCACAACAATACATAAGACTCTCCTTATATAGGGAGGCTGATACAATGTGAACCCTTGGATGTTAAGTCCATCTGAGGGCCAACTTTGGGCTTCAACTACTACAACAGCTAACTAATTAAGAGCCTCACAAGAGGACGAGTTTAACAACTAGCTAGTACAGACACAAAGACACAAAACAGACTGATGCAAAAAGCAATAAAGCAGTTTTTGGATTTTTCCTGAAATGGAAATCTGTTGTTCTTGTTGTCTTGCTACTTTGCTCTGGGTGTTTTGCTGCTCCTTGGGACTCTCCACTCTTATTAGTACGTAGATAAACCTACCTTGGATGAGGACAAGTTGACTTAAACAAAAGGAAACCACAATCTGAACTTGTACTTTCTCTGCTTTGATGTTCATTGGACTCTAGCTTGGGCTGCGTGTTACTTGAGTTTTTGCTAGACTTCAAAAGGGATTATCCTGGACAAACTTGTTGATTAGTGGGTTGGCTTGATGGCAGGCCATGGTGGGGGTGGTTGGGATGCTCTGGTGTACCTCCTTGGTGCTGGGTTCGCTAACTGGTATGCTGGGCTCTGACTGGCATTGGTTCTGTCTTTTGTGGGGAATGTGGACTGAATTGGACCTTGGCATGGCTTGGCAAGCCCTGGACTATCTTCCTCAGTATCTTGGCTTGGTTTGGCTTGAAGTTGGTTTGCCATGGCTTTTTGTTTAGACCTTGTGACTCGAGCTTCCATCTGAGGGGGTCTTGGGGTCAGGCTTGTCTGGCTTGTGGCTTGATCATCAAGGCCCCTTGGGTGAGCTCCTGCTGCAGCCTCCCCAGGTTGAAAAGGGCTTGACCTCAAGCCTATGTCTTCCTCTCCCTCAGAGGTCTTCATAGAAAGGGCTAAGATCTCCAACATTGAATGTCCCATGAACTGCATATTCTCCTGGTAGATCAATTTTGTAGGCATTAGGACCTATTTTCTCTATGACTTGAAAAGGACCATCTGCTCTTGGATCTAGCTTGTTCTTTCTTTTGGAAGGGAACCTTTCTTTCCTTAGGTTGATCCACACTAGATCTCCTGGGGCAAAGTCTTTCTTGACCTTAGGAACCTTGGCATTCTTCTTGTATAGGTCATTGGTCTTCTCAATTTGTTTTCTGACTGATTCATGGAGTTTTAGCATTTGCTCCACCCTCTTCTTGGCATCATAATGGATCTCTAACCTGCACACATTAGACAAATTCAAAGGCATTAAGGGGTTAGTACCATAGACCACTTCAAAGGGGGAGTGGCCTGTGGCTGCTGATGGAGCTCTATTGAAAGAGAACTCTGCTTGAGCTAGCTTTAAATCCCAGTCTTTGAGAGATTTGATGACTATACACCTCAAGATCCTTCCTAAGGTCTTGTTAGTCACCTCAGTTTGTCCATCTGTTTGAGAATGATGGGAGGTGCTGAACAATAACCTTGTATTAAGCAGCTTCCACAATGATCTCCAGAAATGGCTCATAAACTTTGTGTCTCTGTCTGATACAATTGTCCTTGGAACTCCATGTAACCTCACCACCTCATCAAGATATAGCTCTGCCACACTCACAGCATCTTCAGTTTTCTTACAGGCAATGAAATGTGCCATCTTGCTAAATCTATACACAACTACCATGATAGAATCTTTCCCTCTTGTTGTCCTAGGCAATGCCACTATAAAATCCATGCTTACATCTTCCCAAGGCCTACATGGGACTGGTAGGGGAGTGTAAGGTCCTGCCTGAAATGAACTCTTGGCCTTTTGACAAACTCCACACCTCCTGAGTACTATATGGACCTCTCTCATCATCTTAGGCCAGTAAAACTGATCCTGCAGTATGTCCACAGTCTTCTGAACCCCAAAGTGTCCTCCAAGGCCACTCCCATGCACCTCCTTGATCAATAGACTCCTATAAGATCCTCTGGGAACACACAGCTTGTTTCCTTTGAAAAGGAATCCATTTTGCAGAGTGTAGGGTGAATCAATGGTCCTTGTTCCCTCTTTCTGTGCTAACCAATCTTCTGCAAAGTCTGGATCTTCCTGATACATATCCTTTATGAACTCAAATCCAAGAACCCTTTGCTTCATGGTTGATAGCAGAGTGTATCTTCTAGACAAAGCATCAGCCACCACATTTTGTTTTCCTTCTTTGTATTTGCTAGAAAAAGTGAATGACTGGAGGAACTCCCATTTAGCATGCATGTGACTGAGCTTATGCTGGCCTCCTATGTACTTCAATGCCTCATGATCAGAGTGTAAGACAAAAGGCTTGGGCTTCAGATAATGACTCCAATGCCTTAGAGCCCTGACAAGAGCATAGAACTCTTTGTCATATGTAGAATAGTTCATCTTGGCTTCACTTAGCTTCTCACTAAAATAGGCTACAGGTTTCTTTTCTTGGATGAGGACAGCTCCAATTCCCACTCCACTTGCATCACATTCAACCTCAAATAGGTAATTAAAGTCTGGCAACCTGAGGATTGGTGCACTGCACAAGAGTTTCTTCATGTGTTTGAAAGCCTGCAAAGCATTCTCAGTCCAAGTGAACTCTCCCTTCTTCATACATTCAGTGAGGGGTGCTGCAATGGTGCTGAAGTTCTTAATGAATCTTCTGTAGAAGGATGCTAAGCCATGAAACCCTCTTACTTCTGTGATATTCCTAGGAACAGGCCAAGACTGAACAGCAATGATCTTGTCTTGATCAACTGAAATGCCTCTACCAGACACCACATATCCTAGAAACTTGACTTCCTCAGTCATAAAGGTGCATTTCTCAAGCTTCCCAAAGAGCTTACTCTCCTTAAGTATTTAAAACACAGTCTCAAGATGCCTCAAATTATCATCCTTGCTCTTGCTGTAGATGAGAATATCATCAAAGTATACCACCACAAATCTCCCTAAGCAAGGCCTAAGCACTTCTATCATTAATCTCATGAAGGTACTTGGGGCATTTGACAGGCCAAAAGGCATGACAAGCCACTCATAGAGGCCATGCTTTGTTTTGAAGGCTTTCTTCCACTCATCTCCTTCCCTGATCCTCAATTGATGGTAACCTTGCCTCAAATCAATTTTAGAAAAGAACCTTGAGCCACTCAGCTCATCCAACATGTCATCAAGCCTAGGTATAGGGAACTTGTACTTGACTGTGATGTTATTGATAGCCCTGCTATCTATGCACATCCTCCAAGTCCCATCCTTCTTAGGAACCAATAATGCAGGCACAGCACATGGACTTAAGGACTCCCTTACAAACCCTTTACTCATCAACTCTCCAACTTGTTTCTGCAGCTCTTGTGTAGCCTTAGGATCACATCTATATGCTGGTCTATTAGGTAGTACAGACCCTGGCACAAGGTCTATCTGATGTTCAATTCTTCTCAAATGGGGTAAGCCATCAGGAAGTTCCTCTGGGAACACTTCCTTGAATTGATCAATGAGGGGTTTAACTTCTGCAGGGATTACCTTGGACTCCCCTTCCTGAACTTCCTTTGATAGCAGCATCAATACAGGTTGCTCTTCACTACACTCTTTGACCATTGCTGATTCAGACAGAAACAAGACTCCACTAAAGTCTTCAGCCACACTGGGACTCCCATAACTCTTCTGATGTGGTGGCAAGGGGGCTAATGTCACCTTCCTGCTCCCATGCTTGAAGGAATAGCTGTTGCTTCTTCCTTGGTGTATGGAGCTTTTATCAAACTCTCATGGCCTTCCTAATAATAAATGACAGGCATCCATTGGAACCACATCACACAGTACTTCATCTTTGTACACACTTCCAATGGAGAATGGGACCATAAATTGCTTATCCACCTTAACCTCTGCTCCCTAACTCAGCCATCTCAATTTAAAGGGGTGAGGGTGCTCTTGAGTACTTAACTTCAGCTTGTCAACCATAGTAACAGAGGCCACATTGGTACAACTACCTCCATCTATAATAAGGTTACAAACCCTCCCTTGTATAGTACATCTACTTCTGAAAATGAGGGACCTTTGATCCTCCTCCAAAGGTATCTGTTGTGAATGCTTTACCCTCCATAGAACCAAGTTGTGGCCTGTATCTGGGAGTGCCACTATTGCCTCCTGACTAGGCTCTTCTTCCTTACTCACCACTTCTTCAACCTCAGGGTCATCCCTCTCATACTCAACTAGGCCTTCTTTTTCCCAAGTCTCAACCTCCATTATAGTTAAGGTCTTCTTAGAAGGGCAATCCTTCCTGAAATGTCCATAACCCTGACATTGGAAACACCTAACTCTGTTCTCAGTTATTGAGGTGCTTGGCTTCTGACCCATGATGCCTTTTCCCTTGTCTAAGGTGGGTGGGGGTGCTGTCTTAGGGGTATCAATGGTCCTCAACCCACTGTAAGGTCTGGTTTGAAAAGATCTAACAGACTTTGGTGTGACAGATTTAGTCTTTCCTATCTTTTCAATTCTCAAAGATAAGTTAACAACATCATCAAATGACCACAGAGGTTGCATCCTAACCTTGTTAGCAATGCTCTTATCTAGACCTTCTAAGTACCTAGCAATCCTTTGCTCAGGTTTCTCATTTATGTCACACTGCAGTGTGAGCTGTACAAACTCTCTCAAGTAGGATTCAACAGGTTTATCCCCTTGTTTCAACTTAGACAACTTAATAAACAGATCCTGGGTGTAATCCTTAGCAACAAACTTGTCTAGCAGTTTCTTTTTCAGTTTAGTCCAAGACTTGATGGGTTCTTTCCCTTCCCTAGCCCTTAACCCTTTCATGGTTTCATACGAAAGAGAAGCATACCCTTTCAGTTTAAGGATGGCTACTTTAAAAGACTTAGAATCATTGTATCCTTTGTACTCAAAGATTCTTTCTACTTCTCTTAACCATTCTAACAAATCATCAAGATTAAGACTACCAGAAAACTCAGGGATGTCTACCTTAAGATGCTTGTCTATGTGCCTGTGAATGGAAGCTCTGCTCCTTGTTGAGTCATCTGAGTCTGGATACTCTTCATCATCAGGTGGCCTTCCTCTGCCTCCTCCTTGGCCTCTTCCACGTCCTCTGCCTCTTCCTCCTATGGCAAGATTTCCATCAAGAGCTTCATTCACAGCCCTTGTGAGTTGTGTGACAGTTCTGGTTATGCCTTCTACCATAGTCTCTATGTTGGTGATTCTCTCTTCACTCATTGGGTTGTTTTTGTGTTTTTAAATGTAGTTAGGGAAATGAACTCACTAAGACTCTCAACCAAAGCTCTGATAACCAATTTGGAGTGTAAACCCCTAAGGAATGCAAGTTTAAGGGATGCTTGATTAGGCCTCCTCAAACTGAGAACAATCTCAAGCAGAAATGGATGTTGTTTTAGAGAGGGTGAGTTGTTCTAACTGAAAATTCTAGGATATGACTTAGAGACACTCCTCTACAACATGGCACAAGAGAAAGGACTCAAAGACTAGTTTTCTGAGACAAGTTTAAAGTGTTACAGCAATGCACAAACACCCTAGACTAGACTCAAACTGCAAGCAAGCTAGTCACAGCAAGGCACAGACTTAACTTAACTCACAAAGCAAGACACTGATCAGACACCTTGAAGATGTATCAGGCTTGACTCAAACTGCAGCACTTAGCACAAGTTTGAAAGATTTGAGAGGATTCTCAAGCTAATTCATTCATAAAAGTCTGCCTCAAAACAATACATAAGACTCTCCTTATATAGAGAGGCTGATACAATGTGAACCCTTGGATGTAAAGTCCATCTGAGGGCCAACTTTGGGCTTCAACTACTACAACAGCTAACTAATTAAGAGCCTCACAAGAGGACGAGTTTAACAACTAGCTAGTACAGACACAAAGACACAAAACAGACTGATGCAAAAAGCAATAAAGCACTTTTTGGATTTTTCCTGAAATGGAAATCTGTTGTTCTTGTTGTCTTGCTGCTTTGCTCTGGGTGTTTTGCTGCTCCTTGGGACTCTCCACTCTTATTAGGACGTAGATAAACCTGCCTTGGATGAGGACAGGTTGACTTAAACAAAAGGAAACCACAATCTGAACTTGTACTTTCTCTTCTTTGATGTTTATTGGACTCTAGCTTGGGCTGCTTGTTACTTGAGTTTTTGCTAGACTTCAGAAGGGATTATCCTGGACAAACTTGTCAATTAGTGGGTTGGCTTGATGGGAGGCCATGGTGGGGGTGGTTGGGATGCTCTGGAGTACCTCCTTGATGCTGGGTTTGCTAACTGGTCAGTTGGGCTCTGACTGGCATTGTTTCTGTCTTTTGTTGGGAATGTGGACTGAATTGGACCTTGGCATGGCTTGGCAAGCCCTGGACTATCTTCCTCAGTATCTTGGCTTGGTTTGGCTTGAAGTTGGCTTGCCATGGCTTGTTGTTTAGACCTTGTGACTCGAGCTTCCATCTGAGGGGGTCTTGGGGTCAGGCTTGTCTGGCTTGTGGCTTGATCATCAAGGCCCCTTGGGTGAGCTCCTGCTGCACAAACATTCAATTATAGTAACATTATCTCTCACGGTTAATGACCCGCACTAGCACCATGTACATAGCAAGTATGATCAATTCGCATCCACGGGATAAATATTTCCCTGAAAGCATACACGATTAACATTTCGTATATGTAGACTCAATTCCTCCTGGTAGAACGACGATAATAATAATCCGATCCTAGTCTAAACCTGGTCAGACTCTCGGAATAACATTTTTCGATTCGACATGCGATACACATTTCGCATCCAAGACTCGGTCAAACACAGAAGCTGAGTACCCCAAATTCGGTCAACCTTCACGAAAGAGGCGGAAATAGCACAAGCATCATTAACAAGCGGTACGCTACATGCAATGACACCACCTTGCAAAGATACGACATTTAACAGCCGGGTCGATCAACGCATAGCGTTCGCCTCCTAACAACGCCGTCATATCTCCACTAAAACATGCATACAAGCATTAGGGATACATCTCCTTATTCCGACATTCCAGTCTAACGAGCGAGGAGGTATAGCCGGGGAATGAGAGTTCATAGCACTTAACAATTCGTGCTCAAATCAAAACATATGTAAAACCGACTCAAAGGGGAACATATCAAAAACCGTCATGAAACATGTGATATAAGCGAATGGAATATCATATATTCTAAACATGAATATTTAATGTTATTACGTAAATTTATATGATAAACGAACCATAAAAACTATTATAAATGAATGTATAAGAAAAGAAATGAAGAAGAATTACAGCGTGTGCCAGCCGGTCAATGGGATCGGCCGCCGGCTACCCGGCTGGCACTTCACCGTCAAACGAAAAACAATAAAAATACAGTGGAGTCCCAGCCGGTCAGGGGGACCGGCAGCCGGTCGGCCGGCTGGGAAATACACAACACCAAAATTCTCAAAAATGTCAGCCGTGTTGCCAGCCGGTCAGCTGACCGGCGGCCGGTCGGCCGGCTACGACCACATTCACCCGTGAATCAACATACGTCACCAAAATCATCAATTATCATTAACATCTATCTACAATTATAATTAACTATCATCATCAATCATCAATCAACATAAATTTTATAGCTACACATCCAATTCCAACACAATGAGTAACATCAAACTATATTACGTATCTAATAAATGTCACTAGACATTTAGTAAACAACCACTAAAGCATATAAAACACGTAAGGATATCAAGTAACCCTTCACCGTTACCTTTTTGCGTCTTCAATCGATTTCTAAGCCTTCCTCTACTAGATAGTAATCTTTGTCGGGGTCTTGGAGGTCTCCACCTACAATTAGACAACAAAAGATTAATATAATTCACCTTTGAGAAAGACGGATAAATTGAAAATGAGAAAGACGGTAATTTTATTGCCACAAAAGGTAGAGGACGATAGGAGAGGAAGATTATGATGAAAATTAGAGGATTTGAGTGAGTAATGGAAGAGTAGTGATGAATTTGAGTTGATCCATAAATGGAGTTTAGGGTTTTGGTGGCTTGGTGAGGAAGAAGGAGTAAGTGGAAAAAGAATGAGGGAGATAGGGTTTAAGGGGAGTTATAAGGTGAGTGGAAAAATATGGAAAACGCCTAAAAGCGGCTTAAGGCGTAACTCACACGGAATTTCAAGTAAAGTCCGAATACGAACTCGTATTTGCTAAATTAGACACGGGAAACTCAGTTCTAGACTAAATCTAAATTTACACTAAAAAGTATCCGTATAATACTTTTTAAATAGAAATAGGGTACATTTGCGGGTGTTACAATCACCCCAACTTTTAAAACGTTTTGTCCTCGAAACTTGAGAGTAGAAAGCAAAAGTATCGAAGACAAGAATCGGTTTTCAAAATCAACACGAAAGCTTTTACAAGGGAAACATTTATGAAACGGGGTTCTTCTCGAAAACGGTTTAAGGAGATTTTTCATAAGTGCGAAACTTTATTTACGGATCTCAAGAGTGCCCGTCGCGAACGAGAACTCTAGTTATCAAAATCAAATCAATGTCGAAATAGTGAAATCAAAATTCAAAACAAACGTTAGTAAGTGCAAGACTAGTCACCAGACGTCTCCAATAACAAGTCCAAACATCCAACCAAACGCAAAATCCAAATATAAAAGCGAAAGAAATCTATTTTCTCCAAAAAGGAGGTACAAAATTCATCTTTTAAACTTCGGTGAAACATTAAATTGGAAATACAATATGAAAATTTGGAAATTTTCTCAAGGATAATTTCAAAATAACAAGAAATTACACGTACATAGCGCGACTCGAACATTAAGTTCACCAATCACGATACTAAGAGGTACGTCCAACAAGCAAAATGGACCAAAAAGGGGAAGGATTGAAGAGTAGCAACTTGAGCAAGGGTCAACTTGAGGGAAAAGAGAGGGATGTGCTCCAAACCTATCTCTCATCCATGATAATTCAAAGGTCGCTCGTAACTCGACTTCGCCAACTTCACGAATAAACTAGTCCTCAAGAGAATGCAATTTACCCAAGTTACACCTCAACATTTCAATCATTAGATTCCTACAAAAATATTTCATAACCACGAGACTTCAAGCCAATAACCTAATTATTCATATCCAATTAGTATCTACTAAAGTCCATCATCACGGTAGACCCCACAACTAACAATCCACATGAAAGATTCATTACGTGCTCTAATCTTCTTAGTTTCATCAAAACTCTTACTAGAAACCACCAACAAAATATTTATATCTAGGGAACCATGTTCGCTAACAACTATAAGGTAAAGGAGACTTACCATGAAAATCCATTGATTCAATTCATTCCAAAATTCATTATCCTAAATTATTTACAATGAACTTTCTCATCCTCAAAAGTCAAATCACAATACCTCAAGAAAGGTCAGGTACTAATCCCAATTCACTTATATTTTGCCAAACACATGGCAATGCGACCATTAATCAAATTATTTAGCTCATTAAAATTCAAAATGCATCGGCCTTTGCTTATGAAAATATTCCTCAAGTTTGGTCACCAAATCCAAATTTCACAAAGTAATTATTCCTGTTAAGGTCCAATATTTGAAGACAATAAATGCTCAAATAACTTTTAAAGCAATCACCATAATCCTTAACAACAACAAAATATCATTACGCTTAGTTCGATCCTCAAAATGATATTGAAACATCAAGTTTCATAGTCTAAAACCACCAAGAGAGGTTCATCCTAAGTTTATCCTCAATTCCTTATAATCAACTAAACATGAAACTAGCTCAATAGGGCGGGTAGGTACCATATTTGAAACATCTTCAAAACACACCTACTAACTTCTTACATTAGCTAATAAGAAAACTACCTCACAAGAGAGTAGGGAATACGAACATGATACAAGGAACGCTAGGAGGCATCGTCAAACGACTACGCTAAGATGGAAAAGATGCAGGCGGAAAAGGAAGATGAGGTTGCTCTAAGGAAGTGAACCTACCAGTCACGATCTCCGAGTGAGCATTAGCTTCGGCTCGGCTGAGTACGTAGATGGATCCTTTAGCTCTGGCACCGGGTGCGGGAGTCTGACGATCGGGGCACTCACGAACGCGGTGACCTGGCTTCTTGCAGAAAAAGCAAAAGAGGGGTCTATCATAGCTTCCAACTCCGGGGTGAAGGGTTTCCTACAACCGTCACAAATTCGTCCTTGAGCTTGAGTTTGAGAGGGAGCATTAAAACGCCTCTTATTAGCATAGGAATTAGAAGAAGAGGGAGTGAAAGGTCTTTTATCATGGAAGTTTGACCTTGGATTGAAAGAGGGGAAAGGAGATGGATTCTTCATCTTCGCTTCATCTCTAATGGCCTTCATGGAGTTCTCGGTCCGAAGGGCATCATCATACAACTCTCCGAAAGAAGTAGAGCTCCTCCTTACTTTGCTTTGGAGCAAATCACTAAGCTTATTACGATAGTAAAAAGCTCGATCTTCATCATCCTTGATGAGTCCTGGTGCAAAATGAGAAAGCTTGTTGAGTTGAGTGGTGAAGTCTTGAGTCATCAAATCACCTTGCTTGAAATCGATGAATTCTCTGAGTCTTTGCTGCTTGAGCTCCATGGGGTAAAATCGGTCCTCAACGAGAGCCTTGAAACATTCCCAATCGAAATTGATTTCAAGAATAGCGGTGGGATTAGTAATCGACCACCAATTGTCGGCTTCCCTCACGAGAAAGTTCTTAGCAATCCTCACCTTGTCTTATTCACAGACTTGATACAAGTCGAATTGCTTTTCCAACTCCCGAAACCACTCCGAGAGCTCGGTAGGGTCCGGTTCTCCACCATACGGCGTGATCCTGCTCCTAGAAATTTGGCTAGCCACCCAAGCATAGCCTCATTGGTGATTGTCTTCTCTATAAGGAGGGGCCTGGTTAACTTGAGCATTGGCCGCATCCTGCTAATTCCTTAGAACTTGTGTAAGAGCCTCTAGAATGACGTTCTCTACGACTCGAGGTCTAACCATCTTCGTAAGAGACAAAAACAAATCGAGGTTAATCCTAACACTTATCATAAACAAAGAGACTACCCATCTCTCATTTCTACCCATCTCTCATTTATTATTTCAAGGTCAAGTAATTTAAGTTTAGGGTTCACGTGTGTGCGTCGGGAGCGTTAAAGCTCTGATACCAACTGTGACAACCCTCGCGATAGCGGAAATAAAACATAACAAGCATGCAATTTATATAGCGGAAAATACGATATTTTTGAAACTTTTAGCAT
Source organism: Heliosperma pusillum (assembly GCA_022085475.1). Classification (NCBI taxonomy): domain Eukaryota; kingdom Viridiplantae; phylum Streptophyta; class Magnoliopsida; order Caryophyllales; family Caryophyllaceae; genus Heliosperma; species Heliosperma pusillum. Next base: position 45,434 of record JAIUZE010001848.1, on the reverse strand, counting down.
GCCAAAAGAAAAGTACGAGGAATGTCAAATAATTACAAGCTAGAGTATAATATACTACAAAGAGACGTAGTCTCTCAAAATGTTATCAAACATCAAAGTTGTTTAGCAAACTAGCTAAGAAACGTCTAGGGGTGAATCGTCAAGGCCAACGCCCGCTAGCTCACACCTGAAGCCAAAAACAAGCAAAATCCATCCAAGCAACCTGTTCATCCATGAAAACATGAACGCCACAGTCAGTGGGGAGTAACTCCGGGTTTTCCAAGCCATATCACAAATAACATACTTAAACGGTAATAAACAAGTACAAGCATACATATATATATATATGTTTATATATATATATATATATATGTATATATATATATATATATATATATATATATTATATATATATATATATATATACATGTGAATTACGAGAAGGATAAATAGGCATTTCAATATATAAAGATATAGGCGCATGAAGTACAAAACCGTAAGCATCAGATTATAGACAAACTCGGGAAAGACACCCTTAGGCAACTATATTCTCATTAGGGCTTACATCTCACCGTTAGCGGCATATATTTGATAAGATAGAGACTCGACATATAAACTATAAGTATCAGGTCATAGACAACTCGGGGAAGACACCCTTAGGCAATTATATACTCACTAGGTCTTGCATCTCACCGTTAGTGGCATATACTTGATAAGGTAGAGACTCGACAAATAAACACGCCAAGTCATCCAACGGTCACAAATAATCAACATATAAACATCCATCCAAACATTCGATTATTGTAACATTATCTCTCACAGTTAATGACACGCACTAGCACCATGTATATAGCAAGTATGATCAATTCGCATCCACGGGATAAATATTTCCCTGAACGCATACACGATTAACATTTCGTACATGTAGACTCAATTCCTCCTGGTAGGACGACGATAATAATAATCCGATCCTAGTCTAAACCTGGCCAAAATCTCGGAATAACATTTTCCGATTCGACATGCGATACACATTTCGCATCCAAGACTCGGTCAAACACAGAAGCCGAGTACCCCAAATTCGGTCAACCTTCACGAAAGAGGCGGAAAGAGCACAAGCATCATAAACAAGCGGTAAGCTACATGAAATGACACCACCTTGCAAAGATACGACATTTGACGGCCGGGTCGATCAACACATAGCGTTCGCCTCCCAACAACGTCGTCATATCTCATCTAAAACATACATACAAGCATTAGGGATACATCTCCTCGTTCCGACATTCCAATCTAACGAGCGAGGAGGTATAGCCGGGCAATGAGAGTTCATAGCACTTAACAATTCGTGCTCAAATCAAAACATATCTAAAACCGACTCAAAGGGGAACATATCAAAAACCGTCACGAAACATGTGATATAAGCGAATGGAATATCATATATTCTAAACATGAATATTTAATGCTATTACGTAAATTTATACGATAAACGAACCATACAAACTATTATAAATGAATGTATAAGAAAAGAAATGAAGAAGAATTACAGCGTGTGCCAGCCGGTCAATGGGATTGGCCGCCGGCTACCCGGTTGGCACTTCAGCAACAAACGAAAATAATGAAAATACAGTGGAGTCCCAGCCGGTCAGGGGACCGGCAGCCGGTCGGCCGGCTGGGAAATACACAACACCAAATTTCTCAAAAATGTCAGCCGTGTTCCCAGCCGGTCGGCTGACCGGCGGTAAGTCGGCCGGCTGGGACCACGTTCACCCGTGAATCAACATACTTCACCAAAAATCATCAATTATCATTAACATTTATCAACAATTATAATCAACTATCATCATCAATCATCAACCAACATAAATTCTATAGCTACACATCCAATTCCAACACAATTAGTAAAATCAAGCTATATTACGTATCTAAAAAATGTCACTAGACATTTAGTAAACAACAACTAAAGCATATAAAACACGTAATGATATCGAGTAACCCTTCACCGTTACCTTTTTGCGTCTTCAATCGATTTCTAAGCCTTCCTCCACTAGATAATAATCTTTGTCGGGGTCTTGGAGGTCTCTTCCTACAATTAGACAATAAAAGATGAATATAATTCACCTTTGAGAAAGACGGATAAATTGAAAATGAGAAAGACAGTAATTTTATTACCACAAAAGGTAGAGGACGATAAGAGAGGATGATTATGATGAAAATTAGAGGATTTGAGTGAGTAATGGAAGAGTAGTAATGAATTTGAGTTGATCCATAAATGGAGTTTAGGGTTTTGGTGGCTTGGTGAGGAAGAAGGAGTAAGTGGAAAAAGAATGAGGGAGATAGGGTTAAAGGGGAGTTATAAGGTGAGTGGAAAAATATGGAAAAAGCCCAAAAGCGGCTTAAGGCGTAACTCACACGCAATTTCGAGTAAAGTCCGAATACGAACTCGGATTTGCTAAATTAGACACGGGAAACTAAGTTCTAGACTAAATCTAAAATTACGCTGAAAAGTATCCGTATAATATTTTTAAAATACAAATAGGGTACATTTGCGGGTGTTACAAGTAGAATCCCTTACTACAAACTGGAACAACTACACTAAAACTAAAACTAGAAACTAAGAACAATTGATAAAAGATAAGAACTAAAATTTTTTTTTTTGTGTTTTTGCTTTGAGATGTGATGAGATGATGATCAAATAAAGCTTTGAACTCCTCCTTTTATAGCTGCGTAGAGACGTCCGGAATTAAATCCCCATCAATATAGCAATAAATACCAAGCAAAGGGATCGACATGCAAGTATAAACACACAACCCCGATCAAGTTTAGGTGTCCTCGATCTAGGACGCACGTTTCTAGGTGTCTTTTCGAATTCCTTACGAAAAATATCTTGATCACGCATCTCCATGCAAAAAGCCCGATAGGGGATGTGATCTCCGTCTCTAAGTGCGTTATTGAATGCTTGACTTTGATTTTCATTGACCCTTATAGCAAAGGAGCTTAGGTTAGGGGTTGCAGAATCCTTCATTCTGAACCTTTGTTTGATTTACTCTCTTTCCGGGAGAAGCCAATGCTACCAACACTTCATCGTTTGGACCAAAGCTTTCTTCATATAACTCTGAGTTGCACGATGATTGCCCAAAATAGTAGATAAACCCGCAAAACCGCTTTATCTCTTATAAAATCAAGACAAGGCATACAAAGCAACTAGAATACTAAATAATCTCATAAATCAATTTGTAAAGTGAAAAAGACATGTAAAAAACGATCCAAATGAGGGGATAAAACTATACAAATATTTCACTTATTACTAAGTCCCCGTCAACTCATACCAAACATTGTCTAACTGCCCCGTGGTAACTACAATGAGTGAGGGTGGTTTTGAGAAGTGGAGGTTTTTTCTAATTGTGTCATAGCTTTCGTTATGCCACACACGGTTTAGCCGTAAACAGACAATGGGGTCGCCGGTTTCATTATGGGTTTCCTCCGTGACGGTGGAGATGCACTCGTAGGCAAATGAACGATAGGTGTTGTGCCACCCATCATCAGAGACGTAATACTCAAGGCCTACTTTGGTAATGAGTTGGGTTCCGAGTTCTTTTAGGGCAAGTGCTTGGAGGGTGGGTGGATATAAGAAAGTTGTGGTGAGAAGGGGATGTTGGCCGTTTTCGCTTAATCTATTGAAGATGTTTCGGTGTTGTTGGGAGACAAGTGTGGTGACAAAGTTGTGATGTTTCGGTGTTTTTATTGGCCTACTTTGGTAAGAAAGTTGTGGTGAAAAGTGTGTTTTTTTACTCTCAATCCCTCACACAGAAAGTAGTTACACCACAACGATTTACAACAACTAAATGAACTAAATTAAACAAAGAAGTGCAAATTTTCGTCCAAAAATTAGAGCATAAAAAGTAAAAATGAGATGTAGTTCTACCTCCCCAAAGTCCACTAAAAAAAGCTCCTAGGTGTTGTAGAATGCTAGTAGAGGCTTCCTTGACACTAGAAACCTTAATTTGATGCTTGAAATTAAGGTAGAAGTAATTAGGGTTCTTGAGTCAAATATGGGAAAATTATAATTTATTTATTTTTCAATTTTGAGTGAAGGATGGGTGAAGTCTTGAGTAGATCAGAGACAAAGGATTGATTTTTTTATGATAATGAACGTGTCTTGTGAAGATTTGGTGATTTTAATGAAGATTGAGGTGTTTTCGAGTTTTTCGAGTTATGGGTTTTCTTATGGGGATGTCGGGTGATTTATGAGGAAGGATGGAGCAAATCCCGTCTTTAAGAAAAACACAGATGCTGGTTCAGTAAACCGCAGGCTGCGGTTTCCTTATGTGTCTCCGGTGCACTCATTTTTCAATTCTTTTCTTCAAAACTTGGCAAATTTCGCTTCTTCTTGCACCCTATCTTCTTAATCTCAACTTAAAATATTTCCCAACTCCAAAATACTCTTTTGCTTCAAATCTATGAAAATTTTCGGGTCCCGGCCCGTGGCAAACATCCCGAAACAAGCTCCGATTTGACGACAAACTCCACAAAATCATTATTAAATTCAAAGAATTTGATGCAATAATTTTTTTTCTGGTCTAAAACAATATTAAAGGGGACAAACTAAAATTCTAAAGCTAAAATGCAATTGAAGATACTGTATTACAACTTTTGCCATAGTTTATTGACGGTGGCCCAACACGGTTGGAGAAGATTAGTTGTCGTAGCTTGGATCCTCCAAAGGGATATCCTCTTCATCATGAGGGATGAAACCTTGGTGATAAATCTTCATCCTTTGCCCGTTTACCATGAGAACCTTTTCGGAGTCGGGGTGTTCCACTTCCACGGCCCCATGAGGAAAGACTTTCCTCACGACATAAGGCCCAAACCACTTTGATCTTAATTTTCCGAAAAATAAACGGAGTCAACTTTGAGAGACCAAGACTTTGTACCCCTCCTTGAAATCCTTTCTTTTGATCAAGTTGTCGTGCCATTTCTTTGTTCTCTCCTTGTAAATATGGGCATTGTCATATGCCTCCTCTCTTAGATTCTCAATCTCTTGAATTTGCAACTTTCGGTGAAACCCCGACTCATCTAGACCTTGGTTAAAAGACTTAATAGCCCAAAAGGCTTTGTGTTCAATCTCCACCAGGAGATGACATGCTTTCCCATAGATGAGTCGGAATGGTGACATGCCAATATGGTTCTTGTAGGCGTTGCGATACGCCCATAACGCATCATCCAACCTTTTGCTCCAATCCTTACGGTCGGGATTGTTTTGGTCTCTGTATTTGACACCTCTGCTTACCCGTTAGTTTGACGATGGTATGCCGTGTAACCCCTGTGTACGACCCCATACTTCTTGAAGAGGCCCCCAATCACCTTGTTTCAAAATGGGTTCCTGATAGGGTTAGTCACGTACCCAATTCAAGGATAATTACCTTAGTCTAGGCTAACAACAAATAAATGAAGTTAGAGAAATAGAGGTCGATCCCATGGAGACAGGAGTTACCTAATATAATATTCTTGTGATGAATGTTTATCGTAGAACAAAGATTGATTTTAGAGGTTTGCAAACGAATTAAAAACATAACCACAAATCAAATGATGATTAAATTAAATGTAGGAAATCTAGGGAGATAGATTCATACATGCAGATTAGTTTATGTCAAAGTTGGAGTTTTAGAAAACATGCAATTGATTCATTGTTTACGTCATACAACATCTTTCGAATTGTTGCTACCATAAGACAATTTCTAGCGAGCTTTCACGTATAACTAGATTGAACTACCATGCTATGCTTAGTCTATTTGATTCCCGCCTTTCGGTCTAAGGAAAGAACATCAGATTTAATTAGTCAAAGATTGCGATCAAGAATCATTAACCAACAATACAATCCAAGCATGCAATAGAATAATGATACAATTACAATAATACTTTTTCCAACAATATCAAACTTGATAATCAAACATGACTCCCTTATTCCGCTAGGATTAAGTTTACTCACTCATATTTAAACAAGATAATACCAATGTCATACTCAGATGAATTATACTAATCATTTTGGATTATGAATGCAAGACAAAAGGTTATAATGGTGATAGGGATATGATGGTAACAATAGACTAAAATAAAAATAACAATTGTAGATGTATATGAACAAGAACTAAATTATGTCATAAACTATGGTTTATATATATATATATATATAATATATATATATATATATATATATAATATGATATATATCTATATATATAGAGGATATATATATATATATATATATATATATTAAGATGAGAAATGATAAGAACTAACAAAACGACATAATTATTACTTGAATTAAGGCTTGGTATGAAGTTTGATCATCCCAAAGAAACTAGGTTGAAAGTACCACAAACAACCAAACTCATTCTTACAAGACTTCTAAAGGATCAAACTAGGATAACTTTTACTAGAACAAAAGAAAGAACTAAGAGATGATGTAACAACCCGAAAAGTACCCAATTTGCTTAAGCAATAGCTTATGGATACTTTTCAGTAGAACTTAAGTTTTTAATATAGGAATTTTTGTTCCGAGTCGTATTTTGAAAATTCCGCGTTCGTATTTGGAATTTTTGAGAGATTTCATGCAAAGACCGTTTTTGGTCATCTTTGACTTTTCTTGACTTTTAAACCGTCTTTGACTTTTTCTTGACTTTTTAAAGTCGTCATTGACTTTTTATTGATTTTTAAGTCGTCATAAACTTTTCTTGACTTTTAAGTCATTTTTGACTTTTCTCGACTTTTAAGTCGACTTTGACTTTCGATGACTTTTCCCGACTCGTCTTACGATTTTGAAGACCGAAATTTTATTTAAAAAAAATTATATTTTTGATTTATTTTTTATTAAGATTTATTAGGATTTATCATAATTTAAAATAATTATTTTGAATTTATTCGGAATTTAAAGAATAACTTTTACGGTTTTTAATCGAACGTCATTTAACTATTCCCGACGCATCGTAATGCGCGCAACAAAATCGAAACTCGACTTTGGCATGAGTCACACGTTTATGTCATCGTTTTCCACTAACAACTAGATATTTTATTTGTTTTGAATAAACTAATAATAATATCTAGATATTTTTCTACTTTATCGATCAGTTAACGAAAATTACGCAAATCGCTCCAAATCAGACCCGCTTTCTCTCCTATCCTCACGGTTTTTCTTCTCTCTTTGACCTTGATATTTTCTTTCTTTTCATTACAATAACATAATATCTCGATATTTAATTCAATTAACTTAATATCTAATTAATTACGGTAATATAATTATTATACCGGGTCAATTCCATAACAACAATTTCAAACCCAACTCACTATT
>JAIUZE010001848.1:0-38093 GCA_022085475.1 Heliosperma pusillum | reverse complement strand
GAAGACGAGTTTGGTGACTCGTATAGCTTAGGAGAAGACTAGAAGACGGGTTTCTTAGTTCTTAGTTCTTATTATTTTGCTGCTACTTGATTTTAGCTAGCTAAGGTAACGATTCCGAGTTACTCGACGGATAAATGTTACATAGCTTTTGTTTTCTTTAGTTTTTGGTTCATCTTTAGTTTGTGTTCATATTATTATGATTTTATGATTTTTAGTTAGTAACATGATAAGTTGTTAATTTTATTATGTTGTAGGAATTTATAAATATGTTAGTGTTCTTGTTATATTTTTATGATTTCTTCATGATAATGATTTTTGTATGATAGATGGTTAAATTGGTTGTTAAAATGGTTGTTTGATTAATTAAAACATGTAAGAAACAAATTGGTGTGATTAAGGGTGGTGGCCGGAAAAGAGGGCTGAGAACCGGACCCAAACCAGGCCGGTTCAGGCCGGTTCAGGCCCGGTCCAGGCCGGTCTGGGCAGGTTCATGGTGGGTCCGGGTTTTGGTCTTTGGGTTGTGTCGATGTTTGATTGTTTGGTTGTTGTTTTGACGGGTTTTAATTATGTTAAGCATGCGGGAAATAATTAAGAAACGGTTTTTGTAAAAATTGTAAAATCTGCCAAAATAGCCCAAATCTGTCCGTGAGCCCATTCAGGCCCATGTTGGGTTCGACCCAAAAGTCAGCCCGTGGGTCCCACTTTGGGACTTGTGACGGTTTTTGAGTTATCGTTATTTTTATCGCGTTTTATAATAATTAGCAAGTGAGAAATATTAATAAGTAAAATATTTAATTAAAAAGGTTTTTCATAAAATTACTATTTCTCACATGTTAGAAATTATAATACGAGATGGTAGTTTAAATTGATATCCGTTAAGTTAAACGGGTTTTCGTATGATTTTAATAATTCACATGTTAGAAATAGAATGAAATAACATGAAATGAATGTGATATTCTTATGTTCAAGCCTCGAGGCTAAGACTCTGTTTCTAGCCGGTTTGACAAACGGGTTTGGTCAAACTAAGATCTAGTCAGCCCCGGTTGACTGATGACCCGTCGCGGGACTCGGGTCGGGGATTTGTCTTCAGGTAAGGTTTTATTTTAATGAATGAATGAAATGAGCCTTAGTAGATATGAGGCGATATGATATTTGAATATGATTTTTATGCAATTAGTCACATGATAGGAAGTTTTCCCGTGACTGTTTGATTATATGGTTGGTGTCGTGTTGACTAAGTACCCATAGAGAATTATGAGTATATGGCGTCGTGACCATTCTAATTCTAAATGAGTATCTTGGACCATGACATTGATAGGCCGTACTATCTTTAACGAGCATATGGAGTTTACTGCTTGATAGCTTCTGTGTCCCGGCTTGGTGGGTTTATATCCAAGTCGGGGTATGGCTGCCATTGTTTCCACTTTGGGAAATGGAGCCAGTTTAAGTACTAGCCAACCCCTTTGATGGATCTTCTTAGGGTGTACTCATGTGATTGTATCATGGGTCTTGGATGCGAGGTTTTTTCCGCATTTCTCTGGGTCTGCGCAGTCTAGGATTAGGGTTGAGTCGTATCTTGGACATGTTTCTGAGAGGAACCTCTGAGCTAAGATATGTGCTTTGGATCTGGGCCATGTCATTAGTGTGACCGCTGAGCCTAGATGTGTGCTTGGTATTTGGGCCATGTTACCGGAGTGACCGCTGAGCCTAAATATTTAAGTATATCCTACCTCGTGGTATAGACTCGAGTTACAGAAGTCTTCTATTGACGGTGCTAAGAACTTATGCCTGTTTGTAGAAGTATTGGTCTTTCATGTTTGTATGATTCTATGAGTTCTAGAAGGTGAGATGCAAGCCGGCTAGGATTGATAGAGTTTGGATTACCGATTGTTAACTGATTCACATGATTACGTGTTGATTAGGGTTTGAGTGTATCATGGCCATGTTTCTGAGAGGAACCTCTGAGCTAGCATACCAGCTTCCCTACCTCGAGTTATAGTTTATTATCGGTTTCACATGATAGCTTTCACATGCTAGGTTATTTGTTAGTTATCTGTTTCATAACATGAAAAGCATATCATATATGTTTAAGTTTTGTATTTTCCATATACATTGCTTTTATGTTATTCATGTTTCATTAAACTCGACATTTCGTGGCTGGGAGGACTCGGAGTTACTCCCCACTGACTGTGGCTTCCGTGTTTATATTTAATGCGGTCGAACAGGTGGTGAATGCATACATTGGGTACATTGACGAGCTAGCGAGCGAAGTATTACCTTGGACCTATATTCGGTTCTTAGATTGTATATTATTATACACTCTTTCATTTCCGTATTTATACGGGAGATATGTCTCCCGTCTTGTATATTTCTTTTGTAGAATATTATTCCGTATTGTAATGACCCTTTTTATTTCAGACACCTTCATTATGTATTTAAATTATTTTTTTCTTTCCGCAAATTTGAGGGTGTCACAGATGAAATAAAAGATGATTTGAGTTGTGAGATGTATTGAGTTATGCTGCAAAGCTCTTCTTATATAGGCCTTGTAAGACGCGTGAAATCAATGTCATTCAATATCATTCATAAGGTAGCCCAAACGAAAGGCGAGTAGAACCTTGCGAACCATATCGGGTTTAGGTATCTCCGATCGGGGACGCGTGTTTCTAAGTAAAATTGCTTTGTCTTCCATCCTTTATGTATCCCAATGCAACAAAACTCGATAGGGGATGTGATATCGTACTTCGAAATGCTTATTTGAGTGTCCATCCTTGACTTTCATTGACCCCTATGGGATTTGAGTTGAGGTTACGGGTTGTCTTCACTTTAACTTGACCTTGTTCCTTTTATCGATTCCTCGTAGGCATGCGGCTTGACTTCATTTCTTCTTTCTTGGGACAAGTGAATGCTCCTGAAATACCTTTAGCTCATCCAGACTCACCTTGATATCTTCGTGTTATAAGAATAATGCTCGGATTGATAGGAAATGGCGAAAAATTGTTTTTTTCCTACAAAACTCAATTGGACACGAGAAATGCCTAGAGAACGATATTAGCTCATGTAATCACTTTAAAAAGTGAAAAAGACATATAAAATTGAGCTAAAACAAAGGATAAAATCACACATAAATAGCACACATCAAATACCCCAACCTAAACCCTTTCTTGTCCTCAAGCAAGCAACAAAACATCAAGACAATGGTAAAAAGCATAAATCATTACATCATCAAAAATGAGAATCCCAAAATAAAGCTGTGACTAGCATAATGAGTCAAATCCCAAAACAACGTGGGAATAGGACTAATACAAAACATGGTTGATATTTACATAACGACGAAGAATAAGGGAATTCAATAAAACTTTCAGCTCTTGCACGATCTCTTGACAAATGGACTCTCGCAGTGCACTCAAACTGTCTTTTTATAGAAAGAGTGATTTATATGTGTATATATAAATTAGACACTCACCTATCTACGTCTTTAAGAAAATTTGCCCGCAATCTAATATGGTAAACAATCCAGGACATAATTCAAGCAATCATGATAAGCAAAATTTTAAGAAGCCAAAATGAAAAGGAAGTCATGGAAATCTGGGTAATAAAGTGGAAAAATGATTCTGATTATGTGGAGCTAATGTCAAGTTAGCAACAACTATGTGGTGCGTGAGGATGCTCGATTCGATCCCATATCATTTCCAAGAAATATCAATTGAAGCCAAATACAACATATTGGATTACTAGCATTAAAAATCAATAGAGTACTTCTCAAAAAAAAAAATTCTTCATCATGGAAGTAGTACTAATTCTTCTCTCTTCTTCCTCATTGTCTTCATTTTTTTCCCTTTACTTCTTCTTCTTTTTTCGGTGCAGAAATCAACAATTCCGACCAACCAAGCTAACTTTGACAAAGTCTTTGAATAACATCCAAATGAGCACCCAAATACACTTAACACATCACTAACTTAACGAGGGTGGGCAAATTTTATATGTAGCTAATAAAATGTGTGTGAAAGGGTTTGAAAACTTGGAAAATGATTTCAAAGTGAATGGCTTTTGGTCTTTAACAAATCATGAAAGCAATGCTTGTAAGAACTGGAATGAAAACCATACTATTGCGTTTTGTCGTAACACAAATCATACGGACACCTACTCACACTTAAGTGAGACTGGGTATAGATGTACCGATCATAGGAGGCTCTACCTTTCATTTTTCGTAGTTTGGCAAATGTCGAGATCAAGCTTACTTGTTTCAAAGTTCATCCCTTACCTACTATGTCCAAGACTTCCCCATTCATGTAATATTCCATCAATAAGAATGTATCATTTAGCTTGAAATCAATAGTCCAAAGTGCATCATAATGGGATAATTATTTGCAAAAGAAATTTTTTTGGGTTTTTCTACATTAACCCTGTGTTTTTTCAATTTCTACACGGTAACCCTACTTTTTAAACAACACATATGGTAACCCTATACTTTATCAATACATATTAGCGTGACCCTTAACTTTGATTCCGTCATTTTATTCCGCTAAGTGGGCGATGTGGCTAAATGCATTTTGGATTTTACACAAGGTAAGCCTATGTATTTTAAATCCTACAACGTAACCTTCTTCTTTAACAGTTAACATACTAATTCTTTCGACCCTTAAAAATAACTCATTCGATCAATCCTCAATTAATCATTCCACGTTTTTCATTCGATTACTCCCAAAAAAAGTCAATTTACGATATCATCATATAGCAAAGGTCTCAATACTGTAATTCTCCAAAAATAAGTTTAGTAATTAACAAATAAAGTCACTATTAAAATCAAATGTTTATCAAATAAGTCATTTCTTTTCGATTTGTACCTAACATTACTATGCCAATTTGTCGAATTTGTTGAATAGTTGAAATGAGCCATTGTTTAGTTGTCTATAATCTTTTCATCCTTTGGAGTTTTTAATGGGGTTTTGAAAACCATTCTTTTTCCATTAGGTGAAACCTGAGAATTAAGATTGGGCTTGACTATTACAATACTTAGCACAGATGACTTATTTTGAGATTTAGAAATCATTGTTGGAAATATTTCGATATCGAAAGAAGTTCTTACTAGATTTCTCTTTCAAATTCGGCTAATTAAAGGTTGGTGAGGATGAGATTTGACAATTTTCGGTGTAATCAAATGAAAATGTGCGAAAAAATGATTAATAAGGATGTAAGTTTTTTACGAATTCGTGTTTTTTATATACAAATAGGGTTACCTTGTGGAATTTCAAAAACGTAGGGTTACCTTGTGGAGAATACCAAAATACAATTAGCCACGTCACATACTTAACGGAAAAGATTGACGGAATAAATGTTAAGGGTCATGTTAATACGAATTGATAAAGTAGAGAGTTACCATGTGTGTTGTTTAAAAAGTAGGGTTACCGTGTAGAATTCGAAAAAATACAGGGTTACCAGGTAGAATTACCCAATTTTTTTTTTTTGAAAATTCAACGATAAGTAGGATGACATCCCTCCCCCAAGCTAAACATCACATTGTCCTCAATGTGTTAGATACAACCCATGACAACGAAAAAATAGCCGTTTAATGGGGAAAGGGAAAAAAAATAGAAGAAGGAAGCTTACGAAGCCATATAGACTCCCCTAAGCTAGCCTTGCTTGCTTATTGTGGAAGGGTCATTTAAAAAGATTCATCATTCTTTCTCCTGAAAAAATAAAGTACATGAAAAAACATATTGAGATAAGAAAAATGCAAAAAAAGGAAAAGGGAAAAGAAAAGAAACACGGGTTGCCTCTTGAGATGCGTTGGTTTAACGTCCCACACCACAAACGATGGTGGAGGGATCAAACTTTCGGAGATAAGGGCACTAAGTAAAAGACTTCAACAACTCCAGTGGTTGAAACTCTGTAGTAGTGCTTTAGACGGTGACCACTAACCTTGAATTTCTCGCCGTTTGTGGTCACAACCTCGACATAAACAAATTTGCTTACGTAGGTGACAGTGTATGGACCTGACCATATTGTCACGAGCTTTCCTGAAAACATTTTCAGACGGGAATTGAAAAGAAGTAATTGATCACCAATGTTGAACTCTCTCTTGATTATTTTCTTGTCGTGACAAAGTTTTGTCTTTTCCTTGTAGCGACGAGAGCTCTCAAAGGCTTGCAAACGAAAATCCTCGAGTTCATTAAGTTGAAACAACCTTATATTGGAGCTAAGCTTAATATCTAGGTTGAGTTCTTTTGTAGCCCAGTAAGCTTTGTGTTCCATCTCTACTGGAAAATGACAGGCTTTCCCTTAAACCATCCTTAAGGGCGATGCCTCCATAGGCGTTTTAAATGCAGTGCGATAAGCCCATAACGTGTCATGGAGCTTTGTGCTCCAATCCTTCCTCGATTTTGAAACAACTTTATGGAGGATGGTTTTTGAGTTCCCTATTCGAGACTTCTACTTGGCCACTCGTTTGAGGATGATAAGCCAAGCCTTTTCTATAGGACACTCCATATTTGGCAAACAAGGCATCAAGTTGCTTATCCCCAAAATGTGTTCCACAATTGCTTATATGACTCTTGGTACACCAAAACGTGGGAAGATAATCTTTTTTAAAAGGTAAATCACGGCCCTAGAATCATTGGTTGGTGTTGCAATTGCTTCTACCCACTTGGAGACGTAGTCAACTGCGGCTAAGATGTAACGATTTCCTTTGGATGAAGGAAAAACGCCTTGATAATCAATCCCACAAACATCGAATACCTCCACTTCTAGGATCCCATTTTGAGGCATTTCATGCCTTTTTGATATTTGTCCTATCATTTGGCAGGCATCACATGCCATGACAAAGTCTATAGAGTGTTTGAACATTGACGGCCAATAGAAACCAGATTGAAGAACTTTTGCCATTGTTTTTGAAGGGCCATGATGACCACCATAACGAGAAGAGTGACATCCCTCAAGCACACCCTGCACTTCCCATTGGGGAATACATCTGCGGTAAACTCGTCAAAGTAATGTTTGAAGAGGTAAGGGTCATCCCCAATGAAAAATTTGGCATCATGTAAGAACTTCTTTCTCCGATTGTAGGAAAGGTCAGATGGCAATTGGTTACCAACAATAAAATTTGCTATGTGGGTGTACCAAGGTGTGATTTCCTCAGTTGCCATCAATGAGTTGTGAGAAAAGGAATCGTTAATTGGTGTTTGTACACCTATCTGGGCTATCTCATTAACCCGTATTCTTGAGAAATGATCGGCGACGACATTCCAGCTCCCTTTTGATCTCATATTTCAAGATCGAACTCTTGCAGTAGTAAAATCCATCTTATGAGTCGTGGTTTTTGTTCCTTCTTTGAAAGTAAGTACTTCAATGCAGCATGATCAGTGTAAACAATGACTTCTAATCCAATCAAATATGTGAGAAATTTGTCTAAGGCGTAGACAATAGCAAGGAGCTCCTTCTCAATGGTGGCATAATTGATTTGGGCTGGATCTAATGTCTTGCTTGCGTAGTAAATAGCGTGCAACATTTTCTCTTTCCTCGTGCCAAGGACTACCCCTACTGCATAATGACTTGCATCACACATTAGTTCAAAAGGTAGGCTCCAGTCAGGTGACTAGATGATCGGTGATGTAATCAAAGCCTTTTTAATCTTGTTAAAAGATTCTCGACAATTATCTGTTAAAATGAAAGGTGCATCCTTTAAAAGGAGTTAAGTTAGAGGTTTAGCAATTTTCGAGAATTCTTTAATAAAACGCCAGTAGGATCCCGCATGTCCTAGAAAACGTCTAACACTTTTGACATGCACTGGTGGGGGTAATTATTCAATCACCTGGACCTTAGCACGGTCCACATCTATACCTCTCTCAAATATGATATGGACAAGCACTACTCTTTCATTCCCCGTGAAGTGACACTTTCCTAGTTTAAGACTAAGTCGACCTCCTCACATCTCTTCAAGACTCGTGACAGATTAGATAGACAATCATCAAAAGTGGTGTCGTAGACACTAAAATCATCCATAAAGACTTCCATGATTGACTTTACAAAGTCATAAAAGATGTTGGTCATGCATCGTTGGAATATTTGGGTGCATTACACAACCCGAATGGCATCATGCGGTATGCAAATGTACCAAAGGGACAGGTAAAGGTGGTGTTTTCTTGGTCCTCGCGATGAATGGGTATATGGAAGAAACCCGAGTAACCATCTAAATAGCAGAAGTATTTGTGACAGGCCAACCGTTCTAACATTTGGTCAATGAATAGTAAAGGGTAATAGTCTTTCTTTGTGGATTGGTTCAATTTTTTATTGTCAATACACATGCGCCACCCTGTGACGATCCTGGTGGGGATAAGTTCATTTTTATCATCCTTAACTACAGTGGTTCCTCCTTTCTTTAGGACCACTTGGACCGGACTAACCCATTTAGAATCAGAAATCGCATAAATGATTCATGCAAATAACAGTTTCATGACCTCATTCTTTACTACCTCTTGCATGTTTGGGTTTAGACGACGCTGACCCTGAACACAAGGTTTTTTACCTTCCTATAAGTGAATTATGTGCATGAAAAAGTTAGGGCTTATACCTCTCAAATCATCAAGCTTGTAGCCTATCGCCTTTCTATGTATTTTCAAAACAGCCAACAAGGAAGATAACTGACTCATTTTAAGAGATGCACTAACTATGACATGACACATTTCGGAGTCATCAAGGAAACCATACCTTTAATTCACCGGAAGAGGTTTGAGTTTAGGTTTATATACCTCTACCTTGGCAGGTGTATCCATTAAGCCAACAAATTATCGGCTTTCTTCAAGTGAGAGTTCCTCCTCAGTTAGATAAGCTTGTAACTAGCAAATTTCAACATTTTCCATGTTATCGTTTTCTGCAAAATCTTCCAACAACAGAATTGCCTCCAAAGGGTCTTTGGTTATTGATTGATGTAAAGAGTTATCTACAATAGAGTCTAAGACATCAATGAAACAACAAGACTCGTCTAGCATTGGGCTTTTCATTGCATTGTTCAAGTTGTAAGTGACTTTGTCATCGCCTACTTCCAGTGTTGATTTACCATTCTTGACATCGATTACTGTGCCAGTGGTATGTAGGAAAGGTCTTCCTAAAATGATAGGTATTTATGTATCTTCAGCCATATCAAGGACAATAAAGTCATCAAGAATGAAAAAATTCCCTACTTTAACGGGCACATCTTCTAAAACTCCCATTGGTTGTTTCAGAGAACGGTCTGCCATTTGTAGGGTGACACTGGTGCAGTTTAGAATGCCCATATTCAGTTTCTCACAAATAGAGTATGGCATGACACTAACACTAACACCTAGGTCACACAAGACTTTGTCTATGGAGTATGTATCTATGGTGCAAGAGATTGAAAAACTGACAAGGTCTTTCAACTTAGGAGGGGACTTATTTTGCAAAAGACCACTACACTAAGTGGTGAATGCTATGATTTCAACATCGGTGAGAGTCCTCTTCTTAGTTAAAATGTCCTTCATGAATTTAGTGTAGAAGGGGATTTGTGTGATTAACTCAGTAAATGGAAAGTTACCCGGAGATTCTTCACAAGTTCCATGAACTTACTGAATTGAGTCTCCTTATGGGTCTTCTTTAGACGGTGAGGAAATGGGACTTGAATTTTGATTTCTTCTTTTACCTCGTCATCTTTCTTTTGGGGAATGTCTCCTACCTCGTTAGTGGTGAGTTTCAGATCTTCTACCTCCTTAGAGACTTCGTTTTCTTTGTTGTGTACAACCTCATCAGTCTCGTATGGCACACATGGTTCCTTGTAGCTTTCACCGCTTCTTAGATTAATGGCATTTGCGGTCTCTCTTGGATGCTCACCATGGGGTGGGAGTTGACCAGGTTTCCTTTGGGCATTTGAGGCTGCCAATTGGGCCATTTGGTTTTCAAGTATTTTAATGGCAGTATCCTTGGCTTGGTCACTATTTTGAAATTTAGAAAGCATTGAATCTTGTTTTTTGACTACTTGCAGGAGCATGGATTCAATTTTGCTCAAGTCAAAGTCATTTGTTTGGGAAGATTGGCCTTGATTAGGGAATGGTGGATTTTATTGGTGTTGATTATAACTTTGATTGTGGTTTTGTTAAGGCCTTTGGGTCTGGAAATCAAGTGGGTTGAATTGTTTTTGTATGTTGGATATGTATGGTTGGATTTGTTGATGTGGATTTTGGATGTTGGTGCTTTTATAGGACATGTTAGGATGAAATTTTGTGCTTTCATTGTAAATTTTGAGTAAGGATTGCCTTGTCCTTGATTTTGAAAGGCGTTTACTTGCTCAACGGAGCTTCTACATTCTTGAGAACCATGCCCTCCCTTTCCACAATTCTCGCAAATAATCACTTGGGTAGTGACATTGACTTGTTGTCGAGATTGGGAAGAATTTCCTAGTTGTTGTTTGAGAAGAGATACTTGAGCTTCTAGGCGAGCTACCTGTATGTTTCTTAAACTCGATATTAAACATTTCTAATATCATATAATTAATAGTTTACTCTTAAACTATTACGACCTTATGCATGCATAACAAAAAATAAAGAAAAGAACCATTTCTTACATTGATTATGAAAATATGGGCACAATATTTGAACTCCTTTCAAATATTGTTCTTCAGCTAGAATGAGAAGGATGATCTTCCAAGTTTCAAATTAGAAACTCTTCAATTAGTTGCACCCAAGACTACCCTTAATCTCTACAAAATACTACACTAGTATTAAATGTAGTAACCCTTTAAAATGATCTAATAACTCAAAGTATTATATGAACTTCTTAAGTTTAGTGAGATGTTAGAGAGAAGTAGTGATTTTGCATGAATGAAAATATATGAGATAGTATAGAATAAATAAGAGGAAAAACAAGCCCTCTTTTGGCTTGGGAGAACCGGTCACACAACACCCCACATGGGTGGGGTGTTGTCATTTTCACATTGTTCTTCACAATGTAAGGTTGAGTGTATGGATTATTGTAGTAATGATTTGTTCTAATTCTCAATTAGAATAAAATACAAACTAAAATCATACTTACCAACACCACAAAAACCGGTGCACCCATGTAATATGGGTGTCCATTTTATTTTTGCAATTTGTCATTTGTCACAAGTGTGACATGTGACATGTAACATGTAATTAGGCTTATAAATGTACATTTAACAAATTTAAATGCAATTTCATAACAAATAAATTAGACTTAACATTTTAAGTCACATTTTATAATTACATGTAAATAAAATGGGTCCTCTTATATTTGGTTAAAATAATATACAACAGTTTGTAATTATAATCGACCAATTTTACTTATCTCAAATGTTTCATAAACATAATGCATTCTTAGTAATATAACAATTAATATTACAAAAAATGAATCTTATTTAATCATATTATAATAAGATATATTTCTCACTCACAGTTTAAACTTGGTTCATTTTAAGGGATTAATTAATCTGTATCATTATACAATTAATTAATGTACATGATTAGGGGATTGTCCTTTAGGTGTGACCTCAAGGGATCAACTGATCACCACCGTCATACGACAGTAACGTCAAACTCAATTGAGCCAATCGTTACCGATTTATGTTGACCAGTTGACTATAATATTCATCATCCCTTTGTATTCTTATTATTGAGATTTAATTATGTGATCGCACTATTGTTGAGGACATTTACTCCAACAATCTCCCACTTGTCCGAGACAAGTGTGCGTCACCAATTCTCTTGTCCTATTACAATATCTCCCACTCAATGCAAGGTGGCTTGCAGGTCATACTTGCATTTGATCATATCAAGAGTGGTTTTTTCGATCTGGAGAGTAACTGTCTAACCGGAATTATCTACCATAGATACCTTCCGAGCGTGGCCACGCATTTCCAACTTACTCCTCCTCGAGTGGCCTTGAGAATAAAAACAACCCTGACAAGGGGTGGACAAATCCTATCGCACTATTCCCTTCGAATAGCCACAGCTCATCATGACCCAAAAGATGCCCATTTGACCCCAGTTACGAAGGTCGTAAAGCATAAATCAAAGTCACTATGAAAGTGTGCCACCTTAGGCGAACAGTCTTTAGTCAAAGAATTGACTCAAAAGAATACTAGTAGCTCTTGCTACGACCATGCTACAAGAATTGCCATAATTCTATAAGCGGTCACTTCCCGACAGAGTGTCTCATACAGTCTGCCTATGTGATCGATTGGTCATCCCTATGACCCTATGACACTTGAACTTGCCATCAATCGCACCACAATATAGTCACTTCGAGGTGTTACTTCATATAAGTGACTATGGGTCAATACAATGTTAATCCAGTTCACTTTAATGGGGTCCAATTGTCTCTACAACCCATTTGGATATAACAAAGTTACATAATAAAAGTTAAAATATAACTCAAACGATAAAAGTGATTATCATATATGATTAATAAAAACACAATTTTTATTTCATATCTCATAATCTAATACAAATTTGGCATGCGTTTAAGACCCATGGAAACAACATGTTGGTCATGCTTAGCCTGCGATAAGGGCTTGGTTAAGGGATCAGAAATGTTATCATTTGTCCCAACCTTACATATCGCAATCTCCTTCCTTTCAATGTAATCTCTTATAACATGAAATTTTCTAAGTACATGTCTAGACTTTTTACTAGACTTGGGCTCTTTAGCTTGAAAGATCGCCCCACTGTTATCACAAAAGATCGTGATAGGATCTTTGGCAGAAGGAACTACCCTTAGCCCCTCTAAAAACCGCCTTATCCAAACAGCTTCCTTAGCAGCCTCAGATGCTGCAATGTACTCAGCCTCCGTTGTAGAATCTGCAATAACTGACTCTTTGAAGCTCTTCCAGCTAACCGCACCTCCATTTATCATATAAATAAAGCCACCTTGAGATTTCATATAATCCCTATCAGTTTGGAAACTTGAATCAGTGTAACCCTTAGCACATAATTCAGACTCTCCTCCAAACACTAAGAATGTATCCTTAGTCCTTCTTAAGTACTTAAGGACATTCTTAACGGCTATCCAGTGACTCTCACCTGGATTGGCTTGATATCTACTTGTCATGCTCAAAGCATACGAGACATCAGGACGTGTGCATATCATGGCATACATGATCGATCCTACGGCAGAAGCATAGGGAATCGATTTCATGCGTTCAACCTCTTCAGGTTCGGTGGGCGATTGAGACTTGCTCAAAAAGATCCCACTACCCATAGGAACAAGACCTCTCTTGGATTTGTCCATGTTGAATCGTCGAAGAATCTTATCCATATAAGATTCCTGACTTAAAGCCAATATCCTCTTGGATCTATCTCTATAGATTCGGATACCTAATATGCGTTGTGCTTCCCCTAAATCTTTCATTTGAAAATGATTTCCCAACCACCCCTTGACAGAGGTAAGCATTGGAAAATCATTCCCAATGAGAAGAATGTCATCTACATACAATATAAGGAAGACAACATTTCTCCCACTAAATCTCATGTATAAACATGGTTCTTCGACACTTCGAGTGAAACCATTTTCTTTTATAACATGATCAAAACGATGGTTCCAACTTCTCGATGCTTGCTTAAGACCATAAATGGATCTTTTAAGCTTGCATACTTTGTTAGGATCTTTTGGATCTACAAAACCCTCGGGTTGTATCATATACACTTCCTCCTCTAAATACCCATTTAGGAAGGCGGTTTTGACATCCATTTGCCATATTTCATAGTCATGAAATGCGGCAATCGCTTACATTATCTGAATAGATCTTAGCATGGCTACAGGAGCAAAAGTTTCGTCATAGTGAATACCATGAATTTGAGTGAAACCTTTTGCAACTAGTCTTGCCTTGTAGACATCATCATGTCCTTCTATGCCATTCTTTACTTTAAAGATCCATTTGCATTGAAGAGGTCTCACATCTTCAGGCAAATCAACCAAGTCCCAAACTTGATTTTCATACATAGAATTCATTTCGGATTTCATGGCTTCTAGCCATAAATTGGAATCCGGACTAGAGATGGAAGCTTTGTAGGTCGTGGGTTCATCACTTTCTAAAAGTAACAAGTCAAAATTGTTATTTTCTTCGATAATACCTATGTATCTATCGGGTTGGTGACTAACCCTTCCGGACCTCCTAGGTACAGATGGTATAACAACAGAATTGGACGACGAAGGAACATCTTCTAACGTCTCCTCTTCGGTTTGTGGCTCTTGAACTTCATTAAGTTCAAATTTTCTCCCACTCTGGCTTTTAGAAATATGTTCCCTTTCTAAAAAGACAGCCTCACTAGACACAAACACTTTGTTTTCTTGAGGTTTGTAGAAGTAGTAACCACGAGAGTTGTTTGGATAACCTACGAAAATGCACTTTTCGGATCTTGGGGCTAGCTTACTATCGGTCTTTACCTTAACAAAAGCATCGCATCCCCAAATTTTCATATAGGACAAATTTGGGACTTTCCCTTTCCACATCTCATATGGAGTCTTTTTGGTTCCTTTGGTCGGGCTTTTATTCAATGATATTATGGCAGTTTGGATTGCAAATCCCCAAAACGAGTCTGGCAACTCGGTTTGACTCATCATAGATCGAACCATATCAAGTAGGGTTCGATTTCTCCTTTCGGCCACACCATTAAGTTGAGGTGTTCCAGGTGGAGATAGCTGTGATACAATGCCACAATTCTTCAAGTGTGAATCAAATTCATTACTAAGATACTCACCACCACGATCGGATCGTAATGTTTTGATCCTTTTGTTCAATTGGTTTTCTACCTCGTTTTGAAATTCCTTGAATTTCTCAAAAACATCACTTTTATATTTGATTAAGTAAATATACCCATATCTACTTAAATCATCTGTGAATGTAATGAAGTAGTCATAATTACCCTAGCAGAAATAGTCATTGGTCCACATACATCGGTATGTATAAGGCCCAATAGTTCGCTTGCTCGTGTCCCTTTACCACTAAAAGGATTACGAGTCATTTTCCCTAGGAGACAAGATTCGCATATACCAAAAGATTGAAAGTTAAACGGTTTAATTATACTAGTCGATACTAGTCTTTTGATGCGATTCTCATTTATGTGACCTAATCGACAATGCCAAATGTATGACTCATTTGGATCACTTGACTTGAGTCTTTTTTATTGAATGTTATAGATATCTCTAGTTGAATTTGATGTCTCAAGAACATAAATACCATTAATAGAATTACCTTGGCCTAAGACCAAGGCATTCTTTGAAATCATACAACAATTGTTTTTGATTGCAAAAGTAAAACCTTCCATGTCTAACATGGCTACGGATATTATGTTTTTAGACAAAGAAGGTACAAAATAACAATTATTCAAGTACAATTCAAAACCACTAGCTAAAACAAGTACGTAGGTCCCCTTAGAATACCCTAGCTTCATTTCCAAGTCGTAAATCCACATCACCCTTGCCTAGCTTCTCCACGTTTCTTAGCCCCTGTAAATGATTACAAAGGTGAGAACCACAACCGGTATCCAATACCCATGTTGAGGTGGAGGTATAATTTATATCAATAACAAAAATTTCGGAGAGAGTATTACCGAGTGGAATCACTAGTCCATCTCTAATATGCTCCAAGTAGATGGGACAATTCCTCATCCAATGGCCCATGCCATGACAATAATTGCATTCATCATTGAATTGCGGACCTTTGGTAGTCTTACTACCTCTTCCGTTTCTCTTATACTTTTTACCTTTCTTCCTCTCATTTTTGAACCATTTCATCTTAGGTGCAAGACGTTTCTTGCTAATACTCCCACTTGCCTCTTGATCTCTCCTTGCTTCCAAAGACAAGGATTTCATCTTCTTGGTGAGATTGTCTTCCCAAGACTCTTTCACCAAAAGTTTTGGCAAAGGGGGTTTGGAGGAGGTAACAAAGTTGAGATTCCCGTCGGAACCTATTCCCAAATGAAGTTCTCTAGTCGTATCAAGATTATTTTGAGAGCAAATTTCATCAAATGATTTGTGATATGAATCAATGGTGATAGGTACGGTAGAATGAGATGTATCCATTGCGGTAAAATGAAACTACAAAAGGAGATGGAGGAAATAATTAACAATTATCGTTTTAAACTTGCAAACATTTTAAACAAGTTAAGCATTTATATAGTGACCTCTACCCAACTATCATAAATGATTCCGAGATCCAAATTCATATCAACTTGGGCACGGTAAGCCGATTCATCCCTCATTAACATAATTCGGTGGATTAACTCTTTAATCGATTCTACATTAGAACTCTCGGTCGATAATATTACTTTAATATTTATCTTAAGCCCGGAACACATGCGGCTACGGTCGCGAATACTTCCGTTGAGCTCAATCCAAATTTCGAAATAATAACATTTATTACCCCACTTACCCAACGTAACAAGTTTAGCACCCCGGTGAGCCGAGCCTACTTCCTTGCGAAATTGGGATTCATGGGTTCTAACATTTGGTAAGGCTTGATCTCAATTTTTTAACATGAGAGGTCATGACAATCTATTATCTATCTCGTTTAAGTGAATTAAATTGAAGAATTAATGATAATTTTAATTGACACGGTCGAATACTCGAAGAAAATGCATATCATGTTATGGCGATTTGGCAATGCATGCAAACATATTAAATAAAAATGCAAGCATAAAAAATAAAACTCCTAGTATGGCCTTTCTAGAATAGAAAATCATATAATCTATTACAAGTTCGGAAACCAACTCCTTTGGTCCCTTGAACTTCATAAGCACGCCTCCCTAGGTCACCGTCTCTCTCGGAACTCCTTTCCGAATGGCACCGTCTTTGGGAAACTTCGGTTTTACAATTAGTTACAAAATATATAATAAAATTACAATAATTTCCTATTATACATTTGTAAAATAAAATAATACAATAAAAATGATACGAGATCACATTAAATTACAACCGAATCAATATTCCCTTACATTTCGGGCAATATCGATTAAAACTAAGGCCATACAAGGAAAAATTACATAATTCCAAATTACATAAACCAAAATATGACATTCATAAATTGAAAATATGACATTCATAAATAAAATGCAGCATTATAATATGTATAAAACATGCTCATGTTAAATGCCAAATCGCACTAATTAACGGTTTATATCGAATATAACCCGGTTTTACGGAAATGCGTGATAATAACATTTTAAAATCACCAAACAATACTTAAATCATATTTAAGTCAAGTTAATTATCCCAACTCATTTAGGCCTCAAAAATTAGTCATCACTCAATTTTGACAATAATTCAACTTGTTGTTGTATAATTGCTCATAATTAGACTTTAAAATCATATTTTAATCAAATAAATCCAAATTTAATTACAATAATTTCAAAATTTGAATTTTAAATTTTTGAACATTCTGGAACATTTCCATGACTCATAATGTCAAAAATCATGGTTTAAAAATTTCGAATCGGTTTAGAGAAAAAATGTTGCGCTTTATCGGTTTTATCAAATAAAATACATAAAGCATGCAAAAATTAATCATATTAAATTTTCAACTTTAGATATGAAATGTGGGACATTTATGCAACCAGGAACAATTTTCTCTTGACATGAAAATTATTTTAGCTATATTTGCTAAATTAGTCACTATTTATGCCATTTTTACATTAAAAATTCATAAATCATGCTAAAAAATTCACATCAGTTTGAAATTTTCCAGTCTGACAGGAAAACATGCATGTGACAACATAATACAATTTCATAGTCAGATTCAAAGCGGAAGTATTTTTAACCATTTGACCTTTATTTATTTCATTTTATCATATAAAAATCATAAATCACACGAAATACGTCCACTTCACACGAAATTTTACATTCAGTAAGTAAAATGCATGTGTGATATTGTGTAAAACGTTCAAGGTCAGAAGATAAGTCTAACTATTTTTAGCATTTTAAACATCATTTTACTCATTAAAATGTAATAAAAACACTAAAAATCATATTTGAGCACTATAAATTTCCATAAATCATCAAAATGACCTAAACTCATATTAGGACCAGAATATATTCACATGCAAATAACTTTGTGATTTTATCTTATAAAACACAAATTACTAGTTTTCTTTAAGTTACCATAACTCGAAAAAACTATAAATCGATTATGCATGCAACAACCTTGGCTCTTGATACCGCTTGTATGTTTCTTAAACTCGATATTAGACACTTCTAATATCATAATACATTTAGTTTACTCTTAAACTAAATAAATCTTATGCATGCATAACAAAATATAAAGGAAAGAACCATTTCTTACATTGATTATGAAAATATGGGCACAATATTTGAACTCCTTTCAAATATTGTTATTGAGCTAGTAAGATGAGGATGAATTCCAAGTTTCAAAGTAGAAACTCTCCAATTAGTTGCACCCAAGACTACCCTTAATCTCTACAAAATACTACACTAGTATTAAATGTAGTAACCCTTTAAAATGATCTAATAACTCTCAATACTACACTAGTATTTTATTAGAATATATGAACTCAAAGTATTATATGAACTTCTTAAGTTTAGTGAGATGTTAGAGAGAAGTAGTGATTTTGCATGAATGAAAATATATGAGATAGTATAGAATAAATAAGAGGAAAAACAAGCCCTCTTTTGGCTTGGGAGACCGGTCACACAACACCCCACATGGGTGGGGTGTTGTCATTTTTACATTGTTCTTCACAATGTAAGGTTGAGTGTATGGATTATTATAGTAATGATTTGTTCTAATTCTCAATTAGAATAAAATACAAACTAAAATCATACCCACCAACACCACAAAAACCGGTGCACCCATGTAATATGGGTGTCCATTTTATTTTTTCAATTTGTCATTTGTCACAAGTGTGACATGTGACATGTAACATGTAATTAGGCTTATAAATGTACATTTAACAAATTTAAATGCAATTTCATAACAAATAAATTAGACTTAACATTTTAAGTCACATTTTATAATTACATGTAAATAAAATGGGTCCTCTTATATTTGGTTAAAATAATCTACAACAGTTTGTAATTATAATCGACCAATTTTACTTATCTCAAATGTTTCATAAACATAATGCATTCTTAGTAATATAACAATTAATATTACCAAAAATGAATCTTATTTAATCATATTATAATAAGATATATTTCTCACTCACAGTTTAAACTTGGTTCATTTTAAGGGATTAATTAATCTGTATCATTATACAATTAATTAATGTACATGATTAGGGGATTGTCCTTTAGTTGTGACCTCAAGGGATCAACTGATCACCACCGTCATACGACAGTAACGTCAAACTCAATTGAGCCAATCGTTATCGATTTATGTTGACCAGTTGACTATAATATTCATCATCCCTTTGTATTCTTATTATTGAGATTTAATTATGTGATCGCACTATTGTTGAGGACATTTACTCCAACACTACCTTGGAGTCTTCTTGCTTTGTCTTTGTTGACATATCACACGAATTGCTATATTGGAAATCGTGAAGTGCCATGGACTCTATAGTTGTGTGGGCAACTTCAACAACGATTTGGTCAAATGGACCATTGTTGGCGGATTCTAGGATGTGTCGAGACTCGCCACAACAACCGTTATACAAAGTGATGGCTAGGAACCATGAATCAAATCCATGATGAGGACATTCTCTTTGTAACTCCTTATACCTTTCCCAGGCTTCATATAAAGTTTCATCGCCCCATTGTCGGAATCCAGTGATTTGGCTTCTTAAGAGTGCGGTTCTTTCAGGTGGGAAGTATTTTTGGTAAAAGGCAAGAGCGACACTATACCAATCGATGATTCCTAAGGCAACTCTATCTAAATTATTAATGTAAAGTTTGGTCATGCTAGTCAAAGAGAAAGGGAAAAGCATTTCCCTGATTTGTTCTTGGGAAACCCCATTCTGTCTGATGGTGGAACAGTAATCACAAAAGTTTTGGATATAAAGGCTTGGGTGTTCGGTGACACTACCACTAAATTGACTTCTTTCTATGAGGCTTATGAAGGCGGGTTTGATTTCAAAGTTTCTAACGGTGATTTGGGGCGTGGAGATACCTCTTGGGAGTATTTCAGCGGTGGGTTTGGAATGGTCAGATAAGCGTACCATTTTATTTTGTTGTGGTGGGAATGATTGTGAATTTTTTGTGGGTTTTGGGGTGTGAAAGTTTTATTCTTTCTCAAGGTTAGGGTAGATATCCGAATAGGTTTCACGAATACGTTCTAAACTTGAAATGTCAGAAGCTTGGGAAATTTCATTGAAAAGGTTTTGATGCCTACGCAAAAACTTTTCGAGGTCTAAATCAAATCAAATGGACGTCTCGAGTCGAGAAAATTTGGGCATATGACGGTAAAGCTTACAACGAAAAATCTAAATGGACAAAGATAAAAACAAATCACAAGAAATTTATAAGTATACAAAACCGTGCTCCCCGGAAACGGCGTCAAAATTTGATGGGGTTAGTCGCGTACTCAATTCAAAGATAATTACCATAATCTAGGCTATCATCAAATAAATGAAGTTAGGAAAGTAGGGATCAATCACATGGAGACGGGAGTTACCTATTATAATAATCTTGTGATAAATGTTTATCTTAGAACGAAGATTGATTTTAGAGGTCTGCAAACGAATTAATAACATAAACACAAATGAAATGATGATTAAATCAAAGGTAGGAAATCTAGGGAGATAGGTTCATACATGCAGATTAGTTTATGTCAAACTTGGAGTTTTAGAAAACATGCAATTGATTCAGTGTTCAGGTCATACAACTGTTGGAGTAGGTGTCATTCACAATAGTACGCCACATAATAAATCTTATTAAGAAATATAATTGGCATATTTATTGACTATATATATGATTAGTCAGTTGATTAACGTAAATCAATAACGGTTGGCTGACTAGAGTTTGACGTTATTATCGTATGACGGCGGTGATCAACTGATCCCTTTCGGTCACACCTATAGGATGAAATCCAAATAGTAACTAATTATTTGTATATGATACAGTTAATTAGTCCATTACATATATTCGATATGTACGAAAGTTAATTGTTAGAAATTGAGTTAAGAACTCAAATTCGATTAAGTTTATTTTTCAATTATGCGATAATTGACTAATAAATTTATATCTTATTTTAATATGGACAAATAAGATTTAACTTAGTAATTAATCGTTAAATTACTAAATTAGTTGAGGTTTTGAAATAGAGGTAATTAGTTAATTATATTTGCAAGGAGTTGTAAAATAAATTAACTAAGCATTGTGGGACCCATTATATATTGATATAATGGTAAAATATTGCTTAAAATGCTAAGTACATATGATTTATTTATTTGAGTCATATAATTGTCATATGATTTAATTATATAAGATAATTAAGCATATGATTTATAAGTATTTGTGGGACAAATATCAAAAAATTAAAATAGACCAAATAAGGCCTCACATGGCCGGTTATTGTAGTGTTAGTAAGGTGATGATAGTTGCTTTTGTTCATGCTCACAAGTCACATATGATTATGACATGAATAGTAACCTAAAATCATTTCATTCAACACTACATTCTACCACTTTGCATGTGATTAAAATAAGCAAAATAAGTCTCTTATGGGGCTTGCCATGACCGGCCATATTGCCTATAAAAGGGCAATATGGTTGTTCATTTTGTTTGTTCATTCTTGCTTCTTTTTCATACATCTCTCAAAAAATCTTCTTCTCACTAAAACTCTCATAATACTAATATTTACTAAGTATTACTAATGTAGTAATATATTCTAATATTAGTAGCATAATATCTATCTTATTATCTAGTTAATAATAAGGGTAGATTATTTGGTCTCATCTTGGTGCAACTTGAAGGAGATCTTCTAGTTTGGAGATTATTCTTGTTCATCCATATTAATAGCTCATGAACAACAAGAAGGAGTTCTTGTTGTGCCCATTTTATTTCCATATCAATGTGAGGAAATTTCTTCTTTTATATAAATGTCTTTATATTTGCATGCATGTTACATAGATCATTAAATATTAAATTAACAAGTAATTTAGTAACTAATTAGAGAAGTCTAATTAAGGTATATGGACTTTCATGTGGTATCAGAGCTAGCTTGTAGCATGCATGTTCATTTTGGACATTTTTATTAAAGTTATAAGATAACTAATAAATCAAAACCTTTGAGTTAAATTACGATTCTGACTAAAAAATTTGGTGCATGTATACCTACTGACCGCAAAATGTTTGTGGTCACATTTCGTGATTATAGGGATTGATTTGCTATTTATTTTGATTTTTGGCTTTTAAACCTAGTTAACATGCATTTTATGAGTTAAAAGTTAACTACAAATAGTTGCATGTTTATTCTGGCCATTAAATTTTAACATGATCTCACATGCATGTCTTACATATTGTATGTATAATTTCGTGACTTTTAATTAAGTATTTAATGTTTATTGATTTTTATACGATAAAAGTCGATAATATGAGATCATAATGTTCATAAAAGTGAAACGTCCTTTTCTGGTCATGAAAATTTTTGGTATATTTTACATTCTGATTTTGATCATCTTGGTGAAATTTCATAATTTGTTTCACTATTTTACTATATTTAATGATTTTTATATGATAAACCCATTAAATACAAAGCTATTTGTTCATAAAACTAATTTAAATTTTTTGAGCAAATTTTTTTTTTTATTTTTATAGTTCCTGGAAATGTTCCCGAATGTACAAAATTTTTGGTTTCAAATTTTTATGATTTTTATATTTTATTTTGGGTTTATTTCATAATTGTTATGACTAAACCGTTATATTTAGCAAATGAAATCAAATCGATCTAATTAATGACCAACAAAAATTAGTAGGGACTAATTTTGAGTTCTAAAACAATTTAGTTAATTATTTTGAATTTAAATGAGATTTAAATGTTGATATTGATTTTTAATCGTTTTTTTTTTTTTTGGTGAAATGTAAGAATATTATAAACTAGCCCAACAAAATAGGCAACACCAATTACAATCCAACCATTCAGTAACATTACAACAATTACTAAGATTAAGACATCTTAGAAAAGCAATAAACACACCACTACCATTAACAAAGACTTCCTAGGATAGCATTCAAAAAGAGACTCAAGACCAAGTATAACAGCATCCCAACATCCTCCTCAACATGACTTACAGCAGCAATGCTACATTGGCCATCTAAACATACTCAGAAACTTAATGAACCAAGCCAACTTCCCTGCACCAACAACTATCAGAATATCGCATAGCACCCTTGAATCCATGCATCAACCTTCTCCTACAATCATCATGAACTTGCTTGACAAGCACACGAGGACAAAGGACATGCCCCTCTAACCTGCATATGTTCCTAACTCTCCAAATACTATAGCAAATACCAGAATAAACTGCCATAATAATCTGCCTGCGTATCATAGAACCCCTCATATGTTGAATCCTAACAGAACTATTCATAGTGACAACAGGAATCTTAATCAAATCACCTGCAAGCCTGAAGCATTCCTGAGCATAATGACAGTTCTGAAACAAGTGAGTATGGTCTTCCTGCACAGCACCACAAATGAAACACAACCTAGGCACATTCATCCCCATCTTAAAAAGCCTATCCAAAGTAAGTAATCTACCCTGTTCTAACAGCCACATGTGAAAATTCCATTTAGGGAGGTTATATCTATTCCACACAATACAATGCCAATCAACCTTTGAAGCAGAATTCTGAGAAATCCAAGAGTAACCTTTAGCAATGGAGTACTCCTTATCCAATCCCTCCCACTGACCATTCACATATCCAGCTTTAAGAACATCCCTAACCTCACAAATTTTCCTCCAGGCCCAAGAACTATTAGCATTTGGAGTGTAATCAAACCAAGAAGAAGTCTTTAAGTAGATATTCCCAATCCGTTTGATCCAAAGATGATCTTGTTTACAAGCAATCCACCAAACTAGCTTACCAATAGCAGCAATGTTCCAATGATGACTATCAATTAACCCCAAACCACCAGCCTCCTTACTCTTACAAAGAATATTCCAAGAGACAAGGGGAGCTTTAGAGTACTTATCAGTCCCTTCCCATAGAAAATTTCTGCATAAAGACTTAATCTTATCTATCACCCCCATAGGAAGAACAAAGATTTGAGACCAGTGATTATGGATAACAGATAAAACAGATTTCACTAAAACAAGCCTGCCTGCATAAGAGATCTTCCTACTATTCCAACCTCTTATCCTCTTAACCATCCTCTCAACAAGGATATTGCAATCCATTTTATTAAGTCTTTTATGTGAGATATTCACCCCAAGATATTTAAAAGGCAAAGACCCTTTCCTAAATCCAGTTTCTTGCAGAATATGATGAAGAATGTCACTCTTGATCCCATTGCAGTAAAACTCAGATTTTGCAGGATTAATGTGCATGCCAGATGAAGTAGAGAAGAACTTGAAAGCTTCCATAATAGCAAAAATGGAAGTAATATCTCCTCTACTAAACATGAGCAGATCATCAGCAAACATCAAATGGTTTAATTTCAGAGATTTACAAAGAGAATGGTAATGGAAACCAGGAAACTTCTCAATAATCTGCAACAACCTGCTCAAGTATTCCATACAGAGAGTGAATAATAAAGGAGACATAGGATCCCCTTGTCTGAGACCCCAAGCTCCTTTAAAAAAACCATGATTCTGTCCATTGAGCACAATAGAATAGCTAGGAGTACTAACACATTCCATGATCAACTTAATCAAGGTAGGAGGATAGTGTAAACCTTGCAGCATTTGTTCAACAAATCTCCATTCAATAGAATCATAGGCCTTCCTCAAATCAACCTTCATAAGACACCTAGGAGAAACACTCTTCCTATTATATAATCTGATCAAGTCTTGACTAATCAGAATATTACCAAGGATACTTCTGTTTTTAATGAAGGCACACTGAGCAGGATTAACCACCTTAGTAAGACTATCACTAAGCCTGTCACAAATAAGCTTAGAAATAACCTTATAAATAGTATTACAGCAAGCTATAGGACGAAATTCCTTTACAGATTTTGGATTCTCAACTTTAGGGATCAGCACAAGATTGGTACAATTCAACTGTTTGAGCAACTTCCCTGTCACAAAGAAATCCACCACAACAGCACATATGTCATCCTTAATGATATTCCAGCTTGCCTTGAAGAACTTACTAGTGTAACCATCAGGGCCAGGGCTCTTATCATCAGGAATAGAAAACATTGCTCTCTTGATCTCATTTTGGGAAGGAATACTACACATAGCAGCCCAGTCCTCCTCCTCAACCAATATACCCTGCTTAATAACATGCTCATAACAGTTGGAAGTGGTAGCATTAGTACCCAGTAACTGTTTATAGAAGTCAATAAAAGCTTTGAGGATCTGATCAGGATCAGTACATAACTCTCCACTACCATTCTTAATAGAAACAACCTTATTCTGAATTTGCCTATGCCTAATAGCATGATGAAACATGCTAGTATTAGCATCACCTTCAAAAGCCCAGGCACACTTAGCTTTCTGCCTAAGGAAACCAATCCTAGCCTCTGCCAGCATAGTATAAGAATTCCTAAGTTGAAATTCTTTATCCATCAGACCAACATTGGAAGGATCTAGTTGTAATGCAATCTGACTCTCAATTAACAATTGATACGCAACATCAGCATTCCTTTCAACACCAGAAAACACTGACTTATTCAACTGCTTCAAAACAGGCTTCAACCTTTTCAATTTAGTGATAAGTTGAAAACTCTTAGTACCCACAACCCTATTCCTCCACTGCAACTCAACCAAAGAACAAAAATCATCTATCTTAGTCCACATGTTGAAGAACTTAAAAGGCTTCTTCTTCTCTCTAACATTACCACCACAAGAAACAATGCAAGGGCAATGGTCAAAGGCACCTTCAGGATAGTAATGTGCAAACCAATCAGGCCATTTATTTAACCAAAATCCATTAACCAACACCCTATCAATACGACTAAAAATTCTAGTTTCACTAGGATGCTTATTATTCCAAGTGAAAAAAGATCCAGTCGACTTCAAATCATAAAGATCACAAATATTCACCACCCTTTGAAAAGGCCTAATTTCCTCCTGCCTAACAGGCTTCCCCATTCTCTCATTCCTGTATAACACATTATTAAAATCACCCATCAGCACCCATGCATCAGAAACAGCAAGGGCCATCAAATCATTCCACAAAGGCATTCTATCTTCAATCCTATTGAAAGCATAAACAAAGGTAGCAAAGAACACACAACCCACAATTTTATCCTTCACCTTAGTATGAATAAACTGGTCACTCATACTAAGCACTTCAACATCAGCCCTTGAAGACTTCCACAAAATCCAGACTCTACCTCCAGGATGAAAACTAGTATTAGTAACAATCTCCCAACCAACACCCTTGCTAGCAACTACTTTATTTAGAGACAAAGGCTTAACCTTAGTCTCAAGGAGCCCAAACAGATCAACATCATGCTGATGCATAAACCACTTAACATCAGCCTGTTTAGTATCACTATTTAAGCCCCTAACATTCCACATACCAAACTTAATCATGAGCAAGACAGGGCTCCTTGCCCCCTCCTTTATCAACCATTTCAGATTGTGAGATAACTTGATTTAATTCATCATTAAAATTAACTGCAAAATCATCCTCAATACCTCCAATAGTCCTACTTTCATGCCTTTTCAGTCTGTTAATCACTCTAGCAGGAGTGAAAACAGTACCAGCAGGCACAGCAATAGGAGTAGTAATAGGGGTAACCAGAGAGGAAGTAACAGCAGGTTCTTTTGTTAGAGGGGGAAACTCCTTAGGATCTACTACCACAACTGGCATCACCCTTGGTTTCCATACTTGTTTAGAAGCCTGTGTAGGTTTCACACCATACACCTTACGCCTACACACTCCAGCCTTATGACCAATGCCTTTACATTTTTGACATGTAACAGGCAGCCAATCATACTCCACATCTACTATGATTTCACACCCCTTTTCATCCTCAAACCTAATAGAATTAGGAAACCCTTGATCAATCTCCACTTCAACAATTATCCGTGCAAAACCCAGCAGTTTCTTCTCAAGGGTAGCATCATCAATACGGATAAAACGTCCTATCAACCCTGCTAATTTCTCCAAACACTTAGCCCCCCAGAACTTCAGATCCAATCCTGTTAACTTAACCCAAATAGGAACCTTTTTAACAGAGACTTTAGCAATCTTAATATCAAGCGACCACGCATTCAAAACAATAGGCTTACCATCAAACACAAATATACCATTTTCCAGAATAAGCTTATGATGTTCAGGCTGACCTATACGAACTACAAATAAGCCATTGGGAAGAAAAGAAATGGAAGAAATTTCATACCCATGCCATATCCTTCGAAGAAAGCCCTCAAGTACAGTTCGTGGGGGATTAGCCCCCATCACATATCCATATAAAGACCATTTCCAATAATCAATTTCTGATTCAACATCCTCAATAGTTAACTTTAATCCCATATTCCTGTTTTCCCCACCAGTTACTTCAACTTCATCAATAGGAGCCAACCGAGAAGACGAAGGAATACTATCTTTACTCTTCTTCCTGGATTGGACCACATTCCACCCAAACAAATCACTATCCTCAGCATTAACAACATTCGCATCTCTTTGGATCACCGTAGTAACTTCTCGCCTAGCATTTTCAATTTCTTCTAACAGATTTTCCACATGAACAGTGCCCTTGGGTCTGTTAGAAGAAGTCATCACATTCAAGTTGTTACAATTAATACCGTTATTATTATTACTGTGAATATTATTATTATTATTATTATTATTACTACTACTTGATGGACTATTATTATTATTTTGATTTTTTTGATTATTTGAGTTAGGATGAGTAGCACCTTTCTTCTTTGCCATTGCAAAAGAACACAAAACCCTAGAAAAAATTAGAGCTTTTCTTCTCTCTAACTTTCTCTCTCATCTCATCCCACAACAATATGTAGTTATGATTTTTAATCGTTAAAAATCAATAAATCCCGTAAAATCGACCTACAATGAGCATGAATGTGTTTAGGGCGATTTTAGCATGAATTTTGCAGCAATTTATTTTATTTATGGTTGAATGAATGAATGTCATTTATTTAATAATTTATGCAAATTTTGTACCTAGTATGGCCTAGTTATTTTTAATCGTTATTACCCGTAATGTAAGGGAATAACGGTTTCGTTGTAATTTTATTGCGATCTCGTATCGCCGGTTTGTATAATTTAATAATTTCATTTTATAGAATAAATGTATAATAGGAATTTGTATATTTATAAGTATTTTTATGAAGACCGGTGACTCCCTCAAGACGGTGCCATTTTTGGAAGGTGTTCCAAGTGAAGAGGCAAGGGACCAAGGAGTTGGTTTCTGAATTTCTAATTATCTAGTTAATTTGATTAGCTAGGTGGCCATACTAGGATTTTCTCGTTGCTTGGTTGCTTGCTTTATTTCCGCTCATGCCAAAATCGTCACACATGCATTTTATTTTCCGTTATTGTCAATTCAACGTTATTCACAATTCACCGACTTAGTTCACTTATAGGGAATTAATAACTAAATTGACAAGATCTCTCACATATTTAAAAATTGAGATTAGCCTTACCAATTAATAACACCTATGAATCCCGTGTTCATTAGGGCTACCACGCTCGTGGGTCCCTTTTTACCTCGGGTAAGTAGGGTGATACGATCACAAGCTAAAATTGGATTGGACTCAACGAGATAAGCGTTATCTTGGGACTAGGAGATGAATTTAGTTGAAATCCGTCAACCAAGAGTTCTAAGGGTAGAATTAGTCAAATAATGACTTACCATTTCTAGATAAAGGTAGCATGCGATGACTATTTTTATTTAAAGATGGGTCTTGGAATCATTTATATAATTTAGTGA
This sequence comes from Heliosperma pusillum, assembly GCA_022085475.1. NCBI lineage: Eukaryota > Viridiplantae > Streptophyta > Magnoliopsida > Caryophyllales > Caryophyllaceae > Heliosperma > Heliosperma pusillum. The sequence goes on along the minus strand of JAIUZE010001848.1, from coordinate 9,103 downwards.
GAGGTCATTATATAAATGCTTAACTTGTTAAAATGTTTTTCAAGTAAATTAACAATGAATGTTTATATATTTCTTTTTGTTGTAGTAACCATATTCGCACAATGTCAACTTCATCCAACAACGCAACCTTGGGTAAGGACTCATGGTTGAGATCCGTCATGGACAAGTGTGTCCTAAAGGATGACGGAAGTAACTTCGTTGAATGGGATTCAACGATCAAGAGCGCCGCGTTATCCGATAACGTGCTTCGCTACTTGGTCGAAGAGCCCCCCACCGAACCCGAGGCTAGATCGTCCGCGGTAGTTTGGGCCGAATATGACCTTTATTTGAAGGTTGCTAATGACGTCAAGAATGTCTTGATTTGGTCAATCTCATCGAAACTCAAACTCCAATTGATATCTCTCAATGCATATGCGATATTCACGAGGATTACGTCGATGTTTTCGCAAGCCCCTCAAATTCTCCAATATGAGGCGGCTACGAAATTCTTTGACACTAAGCTTCAAAGGGGCCAAAACGTTGGCCCACACGTGCTCAAAATGGTTGAGCACGCGGACACCTTAGAGCGTCTAGGGTGCAAAATTCCGAAGCAATTGGTGGTGGGTAAGATCCTTCATTCACTCACACCTAAGTTCACCCAATTTAGGGTGAACTATAACATGAATGGCATGGACAAGAGTTTCCATGAACTCCATGCACTCCTCACCCAAGCGGAGAGGGACATGGAGGCGAGTGGGAGTGAACCCAAGGACGTTCTTTCAATGAAAATGAAGAACATGAACCTTGGGGTGAAAAAGGACAAGGGAAAGGGTAAGACTCTTTTCAAGAAAGTCGGCAAGGGAAAGGGCAAGGTCTTTTATAAGTCCAAGCCCAAAGTCAACAAACACGCGGAGGCGGATTGCTATTATTGTAATGGCAAAGGGCATTGGAAACGCAATTGCCCCAAATACTTGAAAGACAAGAAGGACGGTTGTGTGACAACGTGAGGTAAAATTCTTTCATCACTCTATATGATAGATATTAACTTTGCTAGTACATCTTCTTGGGTATTTGATACCGGTTGTGGTTCTCACCTTTGTAATCATGTACAGGGGCTGAAGGACGCGCAAGCACTAGCCAAGGGTGACGTGGACCTGCGCATGGGAAATGGAGCTAAGGTAGCCGCAGTTTCCGTGGGCACCTACGTTCTTCTTTTGCCTAATGGTTTAGAGTTGTATTTAAATAATTGTTATTATGTACCAACTCTTACCAAGAACATTATCTCCATTTCCGTGTTAGACATGGAAGGGTTTTCATTTTGTATTAAGAACAATCGTTGTACTTTTTCTTTAAATGAAATGGTTTATGGCGAGGCCATTTCTATTGGAGGTATTTATGTTCTAGATATTGCAAAAGAGGTCTATCATGTAGAAAAAAAGAAGCTCAAAACAGGTGAACCTAATCAATCATACCTTTGGCATTGTCGTTTAGGGCACATAAACGAACGACGCATAAAGAGACTTGTTTCATCTAAAGTACTCAAACCATTCGATTACGAATCTTGGTGTATGAGAATCTTTCTCTTAGGCAAGATGACTCGTGCTCCTTTTACGGGAAAAGGGACACGAGCAAGTAAGTATTAGGACTTATACATACGGATGTATGCGGTCCAATGACTATCCAAGCTAGAGGTGGTTATCACTACTTCATTACTTTTACCGACGACTTGAGTAAATATGGATATGTCTACTTGATGAGGCATAAAAGTGATGCTTTTGAAAAATTCAAAGAATGTCAAAATGAAGTAGAAAACCAATTGAATAAAAAGATTAAAGCCCTACGATCCGATCGTGGTGGTGAATACTTGAACAATGAATTTGATTCACACCTAAAAGATTGTGGTATAGTATCACAATGGACTCCTCCTGGAACACCTCAGTTAAATGGTGTGTCCGAAAGGAGAAATCAAACTTTATTAGATATGGTTCGATCTATGATGAGTCTGACATAGCTTCTTGATTTTTTTTGGGGTTTTGCTATCTTATCTGCATTATTTTCACTAAATCGAAGCCCGACTAAAGCGGCAAACAAGACTCCATATGAGATATGGACAGGGAAAGTCCGTTATTTGTCGTTTATGAGAATTTGGGGATGCGAGGCTTTTGTTAAGAATAAGTCTAACGATAAACTCGCACCCAAATCTGACAAAAGTCTTTTTGTAGGATATCCAAAGGAATCACGTGCTTATTACTTCTACAATAAACACAAGGACAAAGTGTTTGTGTCTCGTGATGCAGTCTTTTTAGAAAATGATTTTATTTCTAAAAGACAGAGTGGGAGAAAATTTGAACTTGATGAAGTCCAAGAGCCACAAACTGAAAATGACGATGAGGAAAACGTTCCCTCTTCGTCTGACACGGTCATTATTCCTTCGGAACCTAGGAGGTCAAGCAGAATTAGTCATCAACCTGATAAATACCTTGGTATTATAAAGGAAGGTGATGACTATAATTTGCTACTTTTTGAAAGTAACGAACCTACTACCTACAAAGCAGCCATTTGTAGTCCCGACTCAAAGCTATGGCTAGGAGCCATGCAATCCGAAATGGATTCTATGTACGACAATCAAGTATGGGACTTGGTTGATTTACCTAAGGAGGTAAGACCTCTTCAGTGTTAGTGGATCTATAAGATCAAAAGTGGCATAGATAAACATAATGATGTTTACAAAGCTAAATTGGTGGCAAAAGGTTTCACCCAAGTTCATGGTCTTCACTATGACGAAACCTTCGCCCCAGTCGCCATGCTTCGATCCATAAGGATTATCTTAGCGGTTGCCTCATTTCATAATTATGAGATTTGGCAAATGGATGTCAAAACCGCCTTCTTGAATGGGATTCTAGAAGAAAAAGTGTACATGACACAACCTGAAGGTTTTGTGGATCCATCAAACCCTAAGAAGGTATGCAAACTTAAGAGATCCATCTATGGTCTTAAACAAGCATCCAGGAGTTGGAATCATCGTTTCGATCATGTAATTAAACAAAATGGTTTCACTCGAAGTGTCGAGGAACCATGTTATACATAAGTTTGTGGGTAAAAGTAACTTTTGCTAGTCCTTGTAAATGTAGATGACATACGAACTCCTTGGGATTGCTATGCCTAATGCTCACTTCTGTGAAGGGTGCTAGGATCATTCCAAATGAAAGACTTAGGAAGAAGCTCAGCGCATCTTAGGTATTCGGATCTATAGGGATAGATCTAAAAGGATACTAGCCATTAAGTCAAGAAACTTATATTGATAAAATTCTTGATCGGTTCAGCATTAAAGACTCTAAGAGAGGCTTTCTTCCTATGGGAAGTGGGATCACTTTGAGCAAGTCAGAGTGCCCTACGAAACCCGAGGAGATTGAACGCATAAAATTGATCCCTTACGCATCTGTTGTTGGATCAATCATGTATTCTATGATGTGCACTCGTCCCGATGTTGCATATGCCTTGAGCATGACAAGTCGTTACCAAGCAATCCCGGCTCAGAGTCCAACCTAAATTGCCGTAAAGAACATCCTTAAGTACTTAAGAAGGACCAAGGATTCGTTCTTTAGTGTTTTGAGGCGAGACTGATGACAGTTAAAAGGTTACACAGATGGGCCAGTTTCCAAACAGATGGGGATGATATAATCCCCAATCCGGCTACTTTTATATTAAGTAATGGAAGCTTTTTGCCTTCGAACAGTTTCAAGTCAAAGCTTAACCCGCTGATTTCGTAAAACATAAGCAGAGTACCTTTGCAGCGGCTGAAGGCTGCACAGGATCTGTGTGGATTCGGCAATGTTTGGAAGGACTAACAGTAGTCCCTACTGCCAAAGATCCTATCACGATTTATTGTGATAACAGTGGGGCTATTTTTCAAGCAAAAGAGCCCAAGTCTAGTAATAAGTCTAGACATGTACTTAGGAAATATCATGTAATTAGAGATTACGTGGACAGAAAGGAAATTTACATTTGTAAGGTTGGGACAGATGACAACATTGCTGATCCTTTAACCAAGCCTTTATCAAAGGCTAAGCATGATGGTCATGTCGTCACAATGGGATTGAGACGTGTACCAGAATTCCTTTAGATTATGTAATATGTAATAATTGAATGATGTATTAATTATTTCATATATGATAATTGCATTCATTGTTCGAGTTTTATTATACTCTTTTATTTTATTTTTTTGGTGCAAATGTAAGTTTATATTAAATCAAAGCTCAAATCCAACATTACATCACTACAACAATACTATTACACACATTCAAAACCTTCATCTATCACCTTCCTTCTAGCCTAGAAACCTCATAATAATTCCTTGTTCCTACACCATACATATTCATGTTGCTTCATTTTCCTAAGATCTAGCTGCATTAATCTCATCCTAGCCTGAACTTTGATCCCCTGAATTAAGCTATCTGGCCTAAGGACATAGCCTTCCAACCTACACGTATTCCTACTCATCCATATGCCATAGTAAACAGCCACCACCAAAGACCAAAAAATTTTCCTGATGAATCCTGCAGGCTTGCGCATACTGATCATTGCAGCAGGAGAATGTCCTCCCCTAGGTTGAATCTGAGTCCAAACTGTGAGGCAATCAAAACATTTACGTGCATAGCAACACTCTTGGAAGAGATGCTTGTGACTTTCAATGTGACTCTCACACAGGAAACAACATACCCTTCCTGTAAAACCCATTCTCCCTATTCTATCCAGGGTGAGTAATCTGTCCTTGACTGCCAACCAAAAGATGAAGCAGTGTTTTGGAATATTCATCATATTCCAAAAGTACAGCTATACAAATCTCTAGGTAGATTAACACCAACCAGCCAGTTATAACCTTTGAGAATTGTATATCTATCTCCCTCTTCCTGCCAGTTACCATCTAGAAACCCCTCCTTGTAAGTTTCCTTGACTGCACATACCTTCCTCCATGCCCAGAAGCTCGAACTACTAGGATGATAAGTGAGCCAAGGTCTACCTTTCAAGTAAATTGCATCAACCCACTTAATCCAAAGCAGGTCCTTCTTAGTCAGAACCCACCAGGCAAGCTTGCCTACAGCAACTACATTCCACAGTCTACTATCAAATAAACCCAAACCTCCATTCTCCTTCCTTTGGCACAAAATTTTCCAAGATACAAGAGGAGCCTTAGAGTAATCCTCCTCCCCCTCCCATAAGAAATTCCTACACATTGCCTTAAGCTTGTCAAGAACACCCATACGAAGAATGAAAATCTGTGCCCAATAAGTATGAATAGTACTAAGCACAGATTTCACTAAAGTGAGCCTACCAGTGTATGAAATCTTCCTTCTATTCCACCCCTTAATTCTAGCAGTCATCTTCTCAATCAGAACATTACAGTCATGCTTGGAAAGTCTCTTATGGGAAATATTTACACCCAAGTACTTAAAAGGAAATCTACCTTTGGTGAATCCAGTTTGCATAAGAATGAATTCCTCAGTCTCCCTATCAACCCCATTCATTATCAATTCAGACTTGTCATTATTAATCTGTAACCCAGAAGCTTTAGAGAAACTACTAAATCCCTCAACAATTATAAAAATTGACTTGATATCTCCTTTACAAAAAATAAGGAGGTCATCAGCAAACATAAGATGATTAAGTTTTAGTCCTTTGCAAAGATGATGGAATTTAAAACCAGGTAGACCCCCTATAACCTTAAGGATTCTACTCAAATAGTCCATACAGAGAGTAAAAAGTAAAGGGGACAAAGGGTCTCCATGTCTCAACCCCCTCCTTCCATGAAAATAACCATAGGAATTCCCATTCAGCACAAGAGAATAAGAGGTAGTTGTAATGCATTGCTGAATAAGCTGAATGAAATGAATAGGAAAGTTCAAACTCTTCAGTAGCCTTAAGACAAAATCCCATTCAATGGAATCATATGCTTTCCTCAAATCCACCTTAATCATGCATCTAGCAGAAGAATTCCTCCTGTTATATAATCTCACAAGATCTTGACTGAAGAGGATATTTCCCATAATACTTCTCCCTTTAATGAAAGCAGCTTGAGATGGATTAATGAGACCAGGAAGAACTTTAGATAGCCTATCACATAAAAGCTTAGATATGATTTTATACATAGTATTGCAGCAAGCAATAGGTCTGAAATTTCTAACATTTATAGGGTTTTCCTTCTTAGGAATCAACACTATATTGGTAGCATTAATCTGTTTTAACAACTTGCCTGAACTAAAGAAGTCCCTAACTGCCAGGCATATATCCTCTTTAATTATCTCCCAACTAGCTTGAAAGAAGCAGCTAGTATAACCATCAGGTCCAGGGCTCTTCTCCATAGGTATAGAATGAACAATCCTTCTAATTTCCCCCTTAGTAGGGATGGAACAAAGGCCCTCCCAATCCTCTTGTAAGACTTGAGGTCCTTCTCTTATGATATGAGGAAAGAATTCAGAAGTAGAAGCACAAGATCCTAATAGTTCTTTATAATAATCCTCAAAGGCCTGCTGAATATCCTCAGTCTTATCATACAACACCCCATTAATCCCTTCAATTCTGAAAACCTTGTTCTGAATTTGTCTCTGCTTGATAATCCTATGAAACATAGCAGTATTGGTATCACCATCCTTAGCCCACTGGCACTTGGCCTTTTGTCTCAGAAAATCCTCTTTAGCCTTAGCTAACATTCTATAACTCAGTCTAGTTTGTAGCTCCTTATCCATGAGGACACTGCAAGTAGGATCAGATTGCAATTCCTTCTGGCAGTTAATCATCACTTCAAAAGCTACATCAGCATTCCTCTCTAAGTCAGAAAACAACTCTCTATTCAACCCTTTAAGAAGAGGCTTCAGCAATTTCAGTCTGGTAGTCACTTTAAACATTGGAGTACCCTCAACCTGTTTAGACCAACCCAGCTGCACTATCTCCTTATACACCTCAACCTTACTCCACATATTAAAAAACTTGAAAGGCTTCTTTTGACATCTATAACCTCCACCCTCCTCTATTAGACAGGGACAATGGTCAAAATCTCCTTCAGGTCCATAATATGCATAAGCATTAGGCCTGAAGTGAAGCCAACTATCATTGACCAGGACCCTATCTATTCTACTAAAAACCCTAGTCCCACTAGGCTGCTTGTTGTTCCAAGTGAAAAAAGCTCCAACAGTTTTAATGTCACACAACTCACAAGCATTAATAATATTCTGGAAAGGCATGGTTTCAGCATCCTTAACAGGCAATCCAATCTTCTCACTTGCATTCAAAACATTGTTAAAATCTCCTAGAATAATCCAAGGCTCCACCAAATTAATCCTAAGTAGATCATTCCACAAAGGGGTTCTTTCCTCAATCTTATTAAAGCCATACACAAAAGTAACATAAAATATTTTATTATCAGTTAACTGCTGCACTTGTAAATGAATTAACTGATCAGACTTCTCAATGATATCCACCTTACACCTATGACTCCTCCATAACACCCAAATTCTTCCACCTTCATGACAATAATTATTAGTTACATAATACCAACCATGACAGACATTATCAGCCACTTTCTTTAGAGACAAGGATTTCACCCTTGTCTCAAGGAGCCCAAATATCTCCACCTCTGCCTGGTGAAGGTACCATTTGATATACTTTTGCTTAATCACATTATTTAGGCCCCTTACATTCCAAACTCCAATTCTAACCATTATGAGATGAGGAACCCCCATCCCCACCTCCTTTATCAACCAACTCACTTTCCTTCCCCAATGCACTATTAAATTGCAACATAAAGCCACTCTGCTGTCCATCAGGTATCCTGGTCTCATGTCTTGTACGTCTAGTGATAACTCTTGCAGGAGTGAATAAGGCTCCATAGTTTAGTGTAACAGGAGTAATTGCTGGTGTCTCTTCCCTCTCCTTATCTTTCCCTAATTCCTTATGAGCAGGTAATCTTCCTACACTCTTTGATAAAATTGGGAATTCAGCCTGATCATTCATCCTCATACTATCCTCGTTCCTTTTCCAAACTTGTTTTTGAAACACTGGCATTTGTACTGGTTTAGATACAATGGGTACTCTGCTCTTCCTAGAGGCCTCCGACTTGTGACCCATTCCTTTACAAACCTGACACGTGATTGGGATCCAATCATACTCCACAGCCACTCTAACCTCCAATCCATTTTCATCCTAAAAAACAATCTGATGTGGGAACTGCTGGTCCACCTCAACCTCAATTAGAATCTTTGCAAATCCAAGTAAGGTTCTCATCTTAGTAATGTCATCAATTCTCTGAAATTTGCCTATTAAGGAGGCCAATTTCTCCAAACATCTATCCCCCCCAGAACTTCAATTCCTACCAACTTAACCCATATAGGCACTGACTTAACAGAGACCTTATCAATTCTGACATTGGGATTCCATGGTCTTAGAATAACTGGTTTACATCCAACAACATTATACCCTTATTCAAAACCAATTGCTGATGTTCTAATTCCTCAAATCTAACCATAAACAAGCCACTGGGAAGAAATGAGATCTTAGACACTTTATAATCCTTAAGGGTCCTACGAAGAAAGCCTTCTAACACCATTCTAGGAGGGTTTGCCCCCATAACATAACCATATATAGCAGAAGACCAAAATTTAAGTTCCTCCTCACCATCCTCCATAGTAAGCTTAAGAACAGTACCTTTTGGGACTACTTCATCCGTCTCACACTCTGCAATGGACTCCAGTTTATCCTCCCGAGCGCGAGACATCTCTTGCTTCTTCCTTCTAGACACTACCTCTTGCCATTGACTCTCATGTCCTTCTTCTGTCACACTGTGTTCCATTTGTTCTTCCTGAAATCGTTCCTGAACCAAAGTTCTAGCCTCTGTAACAAGATTTTCCTAGATGGTGATCGAAGAAATTTGCGCACTGTTACTCACTAGATTATTAGTACTATTATTATTTGACGTATTATTTAAATCTATAGGATTGTTTGTATTAATTGATGCACTATTATTTTTACTAATTAATTTTGTATTCACCTGAGAATGATTGCTAGCTTTGTTTTTAGCCATTGCTCAAAAACCAAGAACCCTAGAAAATTTAGAGAATCTTCTCTCTAACTT
>JAIUZE010001847.1:0-20414 GCA_022085475.1 Heliosperma pusillum | reverse complement strand
ATGAATTTTTGGCATGTTGGTTGTTCTTGACATAGTTGGATGATTTATTTATAATCATGATTTTTTTTATGGATGATTATTAAATTGGTTGTTAAAATGGTTGTTGTTAATTAAAAACATGTTAGAATTTATTTGGAATGGTGGTGGTTTTGGCCGTGTGAATGGGCCGTGTTGGGTGGCTGTGAACCGGCCGGTTCAGGCCTGGTCAGATCGGTTCAGGCCGGTCCAGCCCGGTCTGGGTTGGTCCGGGGTTTGGTCCTTGGGAGTTGTGTCGATACTTGATTGTTATGTTGTTGTTTTGACGGGTTTTAAATATGTTAAAGCATGCGGGAAATATTAGGAAACGGTTTTTAGTAAAGTCGATAAAAAACCCAAAACAGCCCCAAGTCAGCCAAAACAGCCCGTGGGCCCAGTCCAGGCCCATGTTAGGTCCGGCCCAAAATCAGCCCGTGGGTCCCACTTTGGGACTTGTGACGGTTTTTGAGTTATTGTCATTTTATCGTGTTTTGTAATATTTAACAAGTGGGAAATTTTAATAAGTAAATTATTTAATTAAAATTATTTTTCATAAAATTATTATTTCTCACATGTTAGAAATTATAAGACGAGATCATAGTTTAAATTGATATCCTTTAAGTCAAGCGGGTTTTTGGTATGATATAATAATTCACATGTTAGAAGTTTTAATAAAATAACATGTAATGAATATGTTGATTTTATGTTCAAGTCTATGTGGAAAAGACTCTGTTTCTAGCCGTTTTGACCAAACGGGTTTGGTCAAACTAAGATCTAGTCAGCCCCGTTTTGACTGATGACCCGTCGCGGGACTCGGGTCGGGGATTTGTCTTCAAGTAAAGTTGTATTTAATTAATGAATTAGCCTTAGTAGATATGAGGCGATATGATATTTGATTATGATTTATATGCAATTAGTCACATGATAGGAAGTTTTTCCGTGACTGTTTGATTGTATGATATATGTTGTGTTGACTAAGTACCCATAGAGAATTATAAGTATATGGCGTCTTGACCATTCTAAATTCTAAATGAGTATCTTGGACCATGACATAGATAGGCCGTACTATCTTTAACGAGTATATAGTTCATGGTTAATAGCTTTTGTCTCTCGGCTTGGTGGGTTTATATCCAAGTCGGGCATGGCTGCCTATTTCATTTTGGGAATGGAGCCAGCTTAAGTACTAGCCATCTCTGCTTAGGGGGTCGCCTAGTAGAGTTTCTCATGTACGGTTATGTCATGGGACGGGGAATGGAATAGCTGTTGTCGCTAGGTCTGATCAGTCTAGGACTGGGATGTTTTCCTACCTTGTGGTATAGCCTCGAGTTACAGATGACTATTGACGGTTCTAAGAACTTATGCCTGTTTGTAGACGTATTGGTCTTTCATGTTTGTATGATAATGAATCTTAGTAAGGTGAGATTGGCAAGCCGGCTAAGGTTGATAGAGTTTGGATTACCGGTTGTTAACTGATTCACATGCTATTATGTTTGATTAGGGTTTGAGTGTATCATGGCCATGTTAACGGTAACCTCTGAGCTAGCATACCAGCTTCCCTACCTCGTGTTATAGATTAATAACGGATTCACATGATAGCTTTCATATGTTAGGTTATATGTTAGTTAATTGTTTCATAACATGAAAAGCATATCATATATGTTAAGTTTTGTATTTTCCATATACATTGCTTTTATGTTATTCATGTTTTATTAAACTCGACATTTCGTGGCTGGGAGAACTCGGAGTTACTCCCCACTGACTGTGGCTTCCGTGTTTATATTTAATGCGGTTGGCAGGTTTGTGATGCATACTTGGGTACATTGACGAGCTAGCGAGCGAAGTATTTACCTTGGACCTATATTCGGTTCTTTAGGATTGTATATTATTATACACTCTTTTATTTCGTATTTATACGGGAGATATGTCTCTCGTTTTGGATATTTCTTTTGTATAATATTATTTCCTTTTTGTTATGAACCTTTTTATTTAAGACACCTTTGTTATGTATTATCATCTTTTATTTAGTTAAATTATTTTTTTTCTTTCCGCAAATTTGAGGGTGTCACAAATCAGTTCTAATTTGGCAGTATTTGAATTTGTTATGGTGAATAATCATTATAGTCTTTTGGTTGTGCTTATCCTCCAAGTAATCTAGCCTATAAGTAGCTAGTTATTGTAATGGCATAATTATGAAAGAAATTACTATTTTCCTATCTTAATTCTCTTTTTCCTCAATTGTTATTTTTGGCTTGAACCAAGACTTCCTTTCTTATTACAAAAGTTGCATTTCGTGCTGTACAAGGGCCTATCAATTCTGAGAATTGGACAGTGTTTATCTATCCTTTTTGATATTATATTCTTATAAATACTGAGCAATTACATCACTTTATACTCTATATATTTAATATCACATCATAATTCCAATGACGATTAGCCATAAACCTTGAAAAATGATCCCAATTGACCTAATATAACACACCATGAAACACTTAGGAGACCATGTGCTTAAGAGGCTAACTATAAAGCAAACAAAAACAAGAAGTTGTAGAAGCCAATGATATTTCCCTTCTAGACCGAAATGGTCGGTGGTGTGGAAGTTAATAAGGAGAAGCTCTTGTCCAAATGCCACTGCCGCGAGGAAATGTCCAATGTCGATATTGGACTCGGGTTTAACCCCGAACTTGTGACAACCCTCGCGAATGCGGAAATAAAACATACAAGCATGTGATTTAATTAGCGGAAAATACGGTAATTTTAAAAACCTTTTTTACATACAAATAGAAAATACGAGGAGTGTCAAATATTACAAACTAAAGTATGAAATACAACAAAGAGACGAAGCCTCTCACAATGTTATCCAACAACAAAGTTATTAGCAACTAGCTAAAATCGTCTAGAGGTGTTTCAATCCAGGGACCACGCCCGCTAGCTTACACCCGAACCCAAAATATCACAAGCAAAAAGCCATCCAATCAAGCAACCTGCTCATCCATGAAAAACATGAACGCCACAGTCAGTGGGGAGTAACTACGGGTTCTCCCAACCATATCACATTAAACGTACATAAAAGGAAATACAAAAGTAAAAGCATGCATATATAGATATACATGTGAAATACGATAAGGATAAATAGAAAATTCAATATATAATGATAAGAGCATATGAAGTACAATCCGTAACCATCATGCTATAGATAGACTCGGGGAAGACACTCTTAGGCAACCGAATACGCTCACTAGGGCTTACATCTCACCGTTAGCGGTATAAGTTTGATAAGATTGAGACTCGACAAACAAACCATGCCAAGTCATTCAATGATCAATCATATAATCATTCATGTAATCATCCATCCAAACACACCGACACAATGACGACATCTCTCACGGTAAATGAAACGCACTAGCACCGTGTACATGGCAAGTATGATTAAAAGGCATCCACGAGATAAAAACATTCCCTGAACGCATACACGATTCAATTCATTTCGTATATGTGGACTAATTTCCTCCTGGTAAGACGACGACAATAATACGGTCCTAGTCTAAATCTGGCCAGAATCCCGAAATCGCATTTTGCGGTTCGACATGCGATGACATTTCGCATCCAAGACTCGGTCAATCATTGACGCCGAGTACCCCAAATTCGGTCGATATAATTCACGAAAAAGGCGGAAAAGAGCTCAAGCCTCATAACAAGCGGTACGCTACATGCAAATAACACCACCTCGCAAGTACACAACATTTGACGGCCGGGTCGATCAACGCAAAGCGTTCGCCTCCCAACAACTTCGTCGTATGCCCACTAACACATGCAATTAAGCAGTAGGATACATCCTCGTTCCGAAATTCTAGCCTTACGAACGTGGAGGTAGCCAAGGGAATGAGAGTACAAAGCACATAACAAAATAGTGCTCAAACCGTAACATTTGTAAAAACCGACTCAAAGTGGTACATACCAAAAACCGTCATAAAACATGAGAATAGGGAATTATATAATTTTAACTATGATAAAAATGAATCAATACATGATACATAAGCATTAGAACAAGTTTATGAAGCATAATAAATACGAAACATAGATCCCCTCTCCAAAACAACGTTGTTTGGAAACCAACTAAAACAAGTCTCCACTTCAAACGGTCATAACTAAAGTTCTAGACATGCAAATGCAGAAATTTTAAATGGAGGTGATAGCTTATCCTCTTACGGTTCCAACGAGATATCACAAGCCCAAAACAAGCAACTAACGAAGGAGATATGATCATCTTACGAAAAGGGGTCAGTGAAGGAAAACTGCAGTCGACTTGGGAAAACTGGCAGGGAGTAACGTTGCCAGCGTCGGACGACGTTGCCAGCGTCCTACGACGCTGCCAGCGTTAAGGGAACGCTGCCAGCGTCGTGGTCTGGCAGGCACGGATCACACAAATTTCACAATTTCACAAAGGCGTAACACAAATATCATATATCATCATAAATCATCAATTCTCATAACAATTATCAACTAACAACAACCATCATCAGGATTACTAACCATATTCTAAATACGATTTCTAACATAGAAAACACATGAAAACACGTAAATGATATCGAGAAACCCTTCACCGTTACCTTTATGCGTCTTTAAACGATTTCTAAGCTTTCCTCCACTAGATAGTAATCTTTGTCGGGGTCTAGAAAGTCTCCACCTAAACAAAGACGACAAAAGATGAATATAATTCACCTTTGAGAAAGACGGATAAATTGAAAAGCGAGAAAGACGGTAATTTTATTACCAATTAAGATAGAGGACGATGAGAGGGAAATATTAAGACGAACCTTAGTGAATTTGAGCAAGAAATGAAAGAGTTATGACGATTCTAAGACGGATCAAAATGGAAACTAAGCTTTTGGGGTGTTCTTAGTGAGGAAGAAGGAGTTGAGTTGTGAGGAAGAATTAGGTTAGGGTTAGTATAAGTAGAGAGTGAGTGGAAAAAGTCAAGAAAAGTCAAAGACGCCTTAAGACGTGATTCACTTGAAATCTCGCGTAAAATTCAAATACGAACTCGGATATTCTAAATTCGACAAGGGAAATTTAATTCTAAACTAAAACTTAATTTCGCTGAAAAGTATTCGTATACTATTTTTACTATAAAAATAGGGTACATTTGCGGGTGTTACAATCACCCCACCTTTTAAAAAGTTTCGTCCTCGAAACTTGAGAGTAGAAAACAAAAGTATCAAGTTCAAAATTAATACGAAAACTTTTATAAGGGAAAAACATTTATGAAATGATGTTCTTCTCGAAAACGGTTTCAGGAAATTTTTCATAAGTGCGAAACTTACTTACGGATCTCAAGAGTGCCTGTCGCGAACGAGAACTCTAATTATCCAAATCAAAGCAATGTCGAAATAGTGAAATCGAAAATCAAAACAAACGTTAGTAAGTGCAGGACTAGTCACCAGACGTCTCCAATAATAAGTCCAACATCCAACTAAACGCAAAATCAAAATATAAAAGCAAAAGAAATCCATTTTCTCCAAAAAGAGGTTACACAATCCATCTTTAGACTTTTTTGAAAAGTTAAATTAGAAATACAATATGGAAATTTGAGGTTTTCTCAAAGATAAACTCAAAATAACACGACATTACACGTACATAGAGCGACTCGAACATCAAGTTCACAAATCACGATAATAAAATATATACAAAACACGCAAAAATAAAACAAATCGAACTCTTAGGGATAGGAATATCAAGATAAAGTCGGCAGGAAGATCTACAAGAATTCGACATCACTAACTCTACTAATAAACCAAATCCTCAATTGAATGCAATTTACCCAATTTGCAACTCATCATTTTCAATCATCAGAATTCCTACAAAAATATTCCATAATCACGAGATTTCAAGCCAGTAACCTAATTATTCAGATCCATTTAGTATCTACTGAAATCCATCGGCACGGTAGACTCCACAACTAACACAATCCACATGAAAGATTTATTACGCACTCTAATCTTCTTAGTTTCATCAAAACTCTTACTAGAAACCACCAACAAAATATTTATCTAGTGAAACATGATCGCTAACAACCACAAGGTAAAGAGACTTGCCATGAAATCCTTTAATCTAATTTACTTCAAACTCATTATCCTAAATTTACAATGAACTTTCTCATCCTCAAAAGTCAAAACACAATCCACTCAAAATGAATCGACTTTAATTTATGACAATACTCCTCAAACTTTGGGTACCGGCTCAATTTCCCTAATGCAAAGTCTCTTTTAGAATCCATCAATTAGAGACATCTAATTCCCAAATGTCATACCAAGCAACCGTTATAGTACCCAACAACAACGAACTATTATCATGATTAACTAAATTCTCAAAATAACACTAGAGTACCAAGCTCCAAATCGAAAACCACTAAGAGAGGATACATTATCACTATTAGGATTCATCCTAGAGCTTAAGTCCTATTTCCCATGATGAAATATAACCTGAAATTTTCTAAATCCAAGGACACATATTCTAGCTAAAGAATCCCAAATTACATCACACTTATTCTTTGAGCCTTACAAACGGAATATCCAATCCACTAGAGAAAAGATGAAGGAGCAACGAGATAGAAAACGATAAGGAATCTCAAGGAGAACACGAGAATAAATAAGGCACGAGATTACAAGAGAGGGGCGCTGAAAATAACGTGGTGAAGAAAGAGACAAAGCAGATAGTAGAGGTACGAATATATCCGAGTAAGAAATAAGATACGAGCATGCGATTTCTTAAATATCAATCTTGACAAAAACATTCAAGAATGGAAATGAAAAGGGATGATGACACGAGTAAAGGTTTAAGGTTTAATTCCACAAAATTTCTCCTTTCAGGTTTAGGGTGATAGTAAAGCAACTCATCCCAAACAAAGGTCTCTTACAAGGGACCATCGTACCACAATCATCAAAGTAAGGTACACCTAGATTTAACAAATCGATTACAACCCAATTCATCCACCCTTTCATATAACACGGATTCCCAATTGCGGAATGGCAACTCAAGCATAGTAACAGTCTCTCTGTTGGAGCTAGTGTCCTCCACAGTTAGTGTGATAATAGCTAAGGTTCACAGGGTATACTTTGTATTATAATCAGTTGATTAACGTTTATCGATAACGGTTGGCTTGCTAGATAAGTTTGACGTTATTGTCATTCAGATGGCGGTGATCAACTGATCCCTAAAATTCACACCTATAGGATGTGTTTCAGAGATGTGATTATTTGAGAAAATAATCATATTGATGCCTTTTTTTAAAATGACTAAAAGGATAGTCGATGTATTTGACTAAAAGGTTAGTCAATGTGATGATGATACGATTATTTAATAACGATTAAATAATTTTAGCTGGTAATTGAATATAAAATGTTATATTTAATCAATGTATATAATGTTTGTCTAAACTAAATATAAATTGTTATATTTAAGTTGGCGGATATGTATTACACGATATGATTATAGTGTATTGGTCCGGCATTACTCGGTTTATGTAACGGTCCATTACTAGTAATAATTAGAATACGTATTATATGAAAGTCCTAGACCTCTAATTAGACTCCTCTAATTAGTTCATTAAATTACATTAAGTTAATGATTTAGGATCTAGTTATCATGCATGCAAATATAAAAGCATAAAAGAAAAGATAAGACGAAAACATCCTTACATTGGGATTTTTCGGTTCAATATGGGCACAATAAGAACTCCTTCTTGTTGTTCTTGAGCATGAAATTGATGGATGATCCTCCATAAAACAACCTCTAAAGTAGAAGGTCTCCTTCTTGTTGCACCCAAGATTAAACCCAAATAATCTTAACTTATTATTAACTAGATAATAAGTAAGAAATAATACTACTAATATTATTGTATTACTACACTAGTAATATGACATGAATATTAGTTTTGCATGTAAGTTTAGAGAGATGTAGGAGATATTTTAGTGAGAAGATGTGAATAAAAGAAGAATCAAAGTCAAGTGGAAAAATGAGCAACAAATGCTCTATATAAGAGCATTTGGCCGGTCATGACAAGGCCCCAAAGTGGGTGATTTTCTTCTTATTTTATTCACATGCATAATGGTAGTGTATGGGATTGTATAATGATAATGATCATGTGTCATACATGTCATAACATAAGGTGGAGTCTAGGATTAGATGAGAACAATCATCATTGATCTCCACTAGCACTATATCCGGCCTCCACTAGCAAAATGTGGTCTATTTTGATTTTTGATATTTGTTTTACAAATACCTATAATCATATGTTTAATTATCTTGTATAATTAAGTGTTAATTTGATCATATAACAATTATATGACTTAAATTAATAAACAATATGTACTTAACTTTTAAGTGATATTTTACCATTATATCAATATATAATGGATCCCACAATGCCCAGTTAATTTATTTTACAACTCCTTGTAAATATAATTAACTAATTACCTCTACCTCAAAATATATGCATAACCTCAACTAATTTAATGAATTAACGATTAATCACTAAATTAAATCTTATTTAATCGTATTAAAATAAGACTTAAAATTTATTCAGTCAGTTATCGTATAATTGACTAATAAACTTAAGTGGAATGAGTTCCTAACTCAATTTCCAATAAACAACTCTCGTAACTAAACGTACATATCAAATATATGTAATGCCCTAATTAAACTGTATCGTATACAAATAATTAGTATTCTATTTGGGTCTCATCCTATAGGTGTGACCTAAAGGGATCAGTTGATTACCGCCGTCATACGACAATAACGTCAAACTCTAGTCAGCCAAGCGTTACCGATTTACGTTAATCAACTGACGTGGAGTATCAAAATATACTAATCATGCCACGTATATTCCAAATGAGATTTATTATATAAATGCACTATTGTGGAGGACACTTACTCCAACATTATATTATGTACATATTAAATGATATGCTAACTACCTAATATAGGTTGAGATAAATAAGAAAACTAGGGTTTGGATTTTGAGGCTTTGCTCTTGCCATCTCACGGAACATATGGAGTATTAAGAGCAAGAAAAAGAAACCCTAATAGCTACTCTAATCTCACGGCACACACAAAAGAAAAAGGAGAAGAAAAATTCTGATTTTGAACTCTCTTATTCATCTTCAAATTCATCATCAATATACACACAAAATTAGAAGTAATTTTGGGTATTCGTTCTAGCACGACGAAGGCATTTCTTGAACCATCTTGGGTGTTACGATTAGGAGAATACCTACTTTGGTATTTGTTCTTAGGCCTTTATCTAGGACCGAAGGTTATTTCTTAATCTTTTGTTTATATTATGCAATTTCATTTATGACTAGATATTCATATAGTTATAATTTCATTATAATCCAAAATTTTAAAGGGAAGTATACCGATAATTCCCACAAGTGGTATCAGAGCAATTGGCTATGAAATTATTTTATATGTTTTCATATTTGATGAAATATAAGATTAGAAGTTTTTTTTTTGTTTTTGTTCCGGCTGAAAGAAAGAAAAAAAAAATTAAGGTTTGTTTATTTTAGAACTGTTCACGGTCAGGAAAAAAAAAAAAATTGGTATTGTTCACGGCACTGTTCAACCGTGAAGAAAATTTTTTTTTTCCTTGTTTTTCCTTTTGATTCATATATGTTGTTGTTTTAATATGTTAAGATAATAATATAATGAATTAGTTGATATTTTGATTTAATGAGGATTAAATTGAAATGTAAAAGGAATTTGTTTTGGATGTTAAAGAACATTCATTGTGCTAAATTTTTCGGTATGAATTTACAAAACAATTATGATTAGTTGAGTATTTAGATAATTGATTAATCATGATTTAGATATTCATGTTAAAAGGTTAATTTGAATTATTTAGTTTGTATCAATGTTTAATAATGATTAGATGTTGAATGTTTGTACCGATCTAGTTTTATTAGCATGATCAATTTAAAAGGAATTGTATTTGTTTTTTTAAAAACCGAGAAAAAAAAAAAATTTGTTCACAGGGGTACTGTTCATCCGTGAAAAGAGATTTTTTTTTTTTTAATTTTTTTTTGTTCATTGCATTATAAAGATAATGTATGTTGATTATTGTTGTGAAAAAGTTCACAATAATAGATACCCTATTATTTTAAAAAGGTTTAAAATAATGTTGAATTTAATTTATGTAATACCCGATAATATGAATTAAATTGGATTATGGTTGATTAAAATTGTTGTGTGCAATTAAGGAATTGTCACATAATTTTGATCATTTTAAAGGTGGTTTGGATAAATTAATCATCATAATTAATGAATTATGTTTTGAATGTTTATTTTATTTTGTTGATGCATTTTTATTTTGTTGAATGAATGAATGGATGAATGGATTATTTTGGTATTTTTACAAGAGGTTGTAATTTGTATTGCTTAGTGTGGCCTTAGTAGATTGTGTTATCGTAATGATGGTAACATGGTCTTGGATGTATTTTGAGATCTCGAATCTCCCCTTTGTAATCTTTAATTATAATTTTTAAATTAGAATGTAAATAGGTTTATATTTTGTAATTTTAAAATTGTATGTTTGAGAAGACCAAAGATGGAGATCGGATGGCTCACTCCCGCTACATGGACCAAGATGGAACATGAAGTCAAGCTTCTAGGGTCCATAAGGATGAATTCCAAAGTGTATTTTTGTTCTATTTTGATAGGATAGGCCACACTAGGACTTTTTACTTTGTTTTTCATTTTTCCATTCTTATTGTTTTTCTTTTGCATGATAGTTATTGCATCATATTCCGCCTAAACCAAACCACCTACTACTACTTAATTGCATGAAAATTGACTCATATAGATTTTATGTTAATTATCATGGACATCCAGATGTCACTCAAAATTCTAAAAGCTATCATCTTAAATTATTCATTCTCAAATTGCTAGATCATTCGTTTACTTAAATGAATAAAATTAAAGCTGATGGACCTTCCTCTAAAACCCAAAATTGAGATTAGTCTTTATAGGGAAAACTGTTATGACTCCCTTCTTCGTCGGTGACCATATAGGACCTTACTCTCCATATGATCCCTTCTACGTTGGGTAAGTAGTATGTATTGACCTATTTTACCTCAACGTTATAGTCCGAGTAATATCTCGTGATTATGATGGACTAAAGATAGAATTTACAGAAATTTATGGACCAGGAATTCTAAAAGTAGAATTACCCAAGAAGTTGGCTTATCAATTTACAGAAATTGAGTCTTGGATCATTTATATAATTCTTGAGGGAGGTCAATTGTATAAATGTAAGAGTCTTCGCATTAATCGGTTTTGCATTAGACTTAATTAAAACGATGAAAATGCTTATTATGTTTTATCTCCTTTTTCGCAGTGTAGCATTCATTTATATCGATAAAACTGTTATAACAAATGGCTGGACATGCTGATGCCCCTATGCCAAGTGCCACGCTCGCACGTGAATCCTGGCTTAAGATGTTCATGGACAATATGAATCAGTACACGCGACTGAAGAATAACGGGTCCAACTTTGCGGACTGGGAGGCTTCATTACGGAATGCTGCCATAGCTGACGGTAAGCTCAAGTACTTGACTGAGCCACTACCGCCTAACCCAGGCCCCAATGCAGGAGCAAATGAATCACTTGCTTATAGTGATTTCGTAATGGAGGCGGGTGCGATAAAGAATGTACTCATCTTTTCAATGGAATCCAATTTGCAAAGACGATTCATTGCCCAAGGTGCAAACAAGATTTTCACCACGCTCACTAACGAGTTCTCAAAAGCACCGCAGATCGTTATGTATGAGCTTACCACTCGCTTCTTTGAAGCGAAACTCCAGAAGGGCCAACCGGTTAGCCCACACATTCTCGATATGATCGAGAATCTCGAAAAACTGGAGGCACTTGATTGCAAAATCAAAGAGAGCGTGGTCATTGACCGCATGCTTCATTCACTTCATGATGGTTTTGCCCAATTCAGGGCAAATTACTATATGAATGATTTGAAGAGAAATCCTCATCAGCTACACTCACTTCTCATACAGACTGAGAAGGATCTGAAATTGAGTGGGAGCCTGAAGCAGGACGTTCTCATGATTGCAAACAAGGGTAAGGGTAAGGGCAAGGCTCAGGCCGACCTAGCTGTAGGGAAGCCGAAGTTCAAGAAGCCAGGAAAGGGCAAGAGTGGGCCTGGTGAGACTAGCAGTAGCTCACAAGGCAAGACAAAGAGCAAAGAAAACATGGAGTGCCACCATTGCCACAAGACTGAGCATTGGAGGCGGAACTGTCCCGTGTATGCTGAAGACGTAAAAGCAGGCCGCGTCACTCCTGTTGGTATGTCTTCTTTTATTCATATGATTGAGATTAACCATGCAAGTTTCGGAACTTGGGTACTTGATACTGGTTGTGGTTCTCATCTTGTAATCATTTGCAGGGCCTAAGAAACATCAAAACTCTCGAAAAGGGTGATGTGGACCTGCGAGTGGGGAATGGAGCAAGAGTAGCTGCCGTTTCAGTGGGAACATATGTAATCCAACTCCCAAGTGGATTTGAGTTATTTTTAAATAACTGTTACTATGTACCCATTTTATCTAAAAACATTATTTCAGTTTCCGTTCCCGATAAAAACGGTTTTTCATTTGTAATAAAGGATAATAGCTGTATTTTCTCCTTTAACGAAATGATTTATGGTAAAGCAGTTTCCATGAATGGGATTTATGTTTTAGATCAAACCACATATATATTGCATGTGAGTAATAAAAAGGTAAAGGTTGGTGATAAAGATCAAACCTATCTATGGCATTGCCGTATGGGACACATAAATGAAACACACGTGAAGAAGCTTATTGACAATGGGAATATCTCCCCATTTGACTATGCATCTTTTGGCACGTGTGAATCATGTCTCATAGGCAAAATGGCTCGAATTTCCTTCAAAAGTGTTGGAATGCGCGCTGCTGACCTATTAGGACTCATACATACTGATGTGTGTGGACCTATGTCAATCAACGCTATAGATGGCAATAGATATTTTATCACTTTCACGGACGATTTGCGTAGATATGGATATGTCTACTTAATGAAGCACAAAAGTGAGTCCTTTGATAAGTTCAAGGAATACCAGAATAAGGTTGAAAACCAGCTGGGTAGAAAGATTAAAGCACTACGTTCAGATTCGTGGTGGCGAATATCTTTCGAATGAGTTTGATCAACACCTTAAAAACTGTGGTGTAGTACTACAGTTAACTCCACCTGGAACACCTCAATTAAATGGTGTGTCCGAACGGAGAAATCGAACATTACTTGATATGGTTCGATCCATGATGAGTCACACGGTAGTGCCTGATTCATTGTGGGGCTATGCTCTTTTGTCAGCTGCTCTTATACTTAACCGAAGTCCGTCTAAAGCTGTTGACAAGACTCCATTTGAAATGTGGAAGGGAACAGTCCCTAACTTGTCCTTTATTCGGGTTTGGGGCTGCGAGGCTTATGTCAAGTGGAGACACGAGGATAAGCTCGGCCCGCGATCGGTCAAGACATACTTTATTGGTTATCCAAAAGGAATGTTTGGGTCATTACTTTTATTCGCCTACCGAACAACGTGTTTTTGTTGCGGCTAGTGCGAAGTTTCTAGAGAAAGAATTTCTCGAGAACAAGACGAGTGATAGAACCTTCGATCTGTCGGAGATTCAAGAACCAACAACCGAGCAACCGATGGAGGAAGATGTTCCTTCATCTTCTGCTGCGGTTAATATTCCTGAGGAACCTAGAAGGTCGGGTAGAGTCTCCATACCTCCAGACAGATACATTGGTATGGTCGAGGAGAACGATAGAGACGATGTTTTGCTCCTAGAGAGTAACGAACCCGCTACCTATAAAGGAGCCATGACCTGTTCCGACTCAAAGCTATGGCTTGAGGCCATGCAATCCGAGATGGACTCTATGTATGAGAACGACGTATGGGATCTGCTTGATTTGCCTGATAAGGTTCGGCCTCTTCAGTGCAAATGGCTTTACAAGATAAAGCATTCTGTAGGAGGACAACCAGACACCTATAAGGCACGACTAGTGGCAAAAGGTTTCACTCAAGTGCACGGATTGCATTATGGTGAAATGTTTGCACCCGTAGTCATGCTGCGTTCCACTCGGCTAATCTTAGCGATTGCCGCCTTTCATGACTATGAAATTTTGCAGATGGACGTGAAAACCGTCTTCTTAAACGGTTATTTGGAGGAGGAGTTGTACATGGTACAACCCGAAGGTTTCATTGACCTTAAAAATCCTTAGAAAGTGTGGAAGCTTAAGCGTTCCATTTATGGACTTAAACAAACTTCTAGGAGTTGGAATCATCGTTTCGACCAGGTCATAAAAGCAAATGGTTTCACTCGATCGGTTGAGGAACCATGCTTATATGTCAAGTCGAGTGGGAGTAACATCGTTTTCTTGATATTGTATGTCGATAACATACTCTTGATAGGGAATGATATTCCTCTCTTATCTTCGGTTAAGGTATGGTTAAAGAACTATTTCCAGATGAAAGATCGTGGCGAGGCACAACGCATATTGGGAATCCGTATCTACAGAGATAGATCACGACGGATGTTATCACTAAGTCAGAAGTCTTATATATTTAAGATTCTTGAAAGGTTCAGCATGACCAACTCCAAGAAGGGGTATCTTCCAATGACGTCTGGGATGCATTTGAGTAAAGCTCAGGCACCCAAGACATCTGAAGAGGTCGAGCGCATGAGTTGAATTCCTTATGCATCAGCTATAGGATCGATCATGTATGCCATGATATGCACACGTCCAGACGTGGCATATGCTTTGAGTATGACCAGTCGGTACCAAGGCAATCCAGGTGAAATACACTGGATGGCTGTTAAAAATATCTTTAAGTACCTACGGAGGACTAAGGATTGGGTATTGACTTATGGTGGAGAGACTGAGCTCTGCGCAACCGGTTACGCAGATGCTAGCTTCTAAACGGATCGGGATGACTCGAAATCTCAGTTTGGATTCGTATTTACTCTTAATGGCGCTGCGGTCAGCTGGAAAAGCTCCAAGCAAAGTGTTATAGAAGATTCTACGACTGAATCCGAGTACTATGCTGCTTCAGAGACTGCAAAGGAAGCTATATGGATGCGTCAATTCTTACAAGGACTTGCCATAGTTCCTAGTTCGAATGAGCCGATCACCATCTATTGTGATAATGGTGGTGCCATCTTCCAGGCTAAGGAGCCTAGGTCTAGCAACAAATCTAGACATGTACTTCAGAAGGCTCACATGATCAGATATTACGTGGAGCAAAAGGAGATAGTGATAGACAAGATTGCTACGGATGATAAAATAGCAGATCCTCTCACTAAACCGTTAAGACACGATAAGCATGTAGAACACGTTACTTCCATGGGAATGAAACGTGTTCTTGAGTTGTATTAGCTGTTTGTATGAATTAGATACATCTTTTCATATACTAATAATAACTTCATCGTATTGTTTTCATATTTTGTTTTTCATGTGGATTGTATGGACAACATTGAACACCACAAAGTGAACTGAATAACATTATATGTGTTTTGGTCCGTAATCGCCTACATGAGCTGATAACTCTGGCTATTATATTGTTGAGTCGATTGATGGTGGGTTCAACGAGCCATAAGTCAAACTGTTGACTGATCGATCACAAATACGAGTTATAAGAATACCTCGTAGGACATTGTAATTTGTGACGACGTTATGGAGTTCTAAATGTTTAACAACATTCGGTGCCAGGTCGTGGATCGGACGTCCATAGTGTTCCTAGAGTCGATTCTTTTGACTATCGACTGTCTCTTGAGATTAAGGTAGTTTTTGGGTGACTTTGGTTTCTTTCTCACGGTCGAACGTAACAGGAGGCCAAGCAGATTTTTACTGGGTCATTTCATACTGTGCTTACATCTGCAGGATTCGATTTGAGGAAAATATCCAACCCTTTATCAGGTTTTGTTATTTCTCAAGGCCACTCGAGGAGTAGTAACTGAAATGCATGGCCATGCTCGAATAATGATTCGTTTATCAGTTGAGTTACTCTCTAGTCGGGAAAACCACTCTAGATACTGATCACTTGTAAAATACGACCTTTGTGAATGCGGACTTTGCAAATTGATTTACATTGAGTGGGAGAAATTTAAGGATATGAGAATCGGTTATCGCACATACACTTGTAAGGACAAGTAAGAGATTGTTGGAGCTAGTGTCCTCCACAGTTAGTGTGATAACAGCTAAGGTTCACAGGGTATACTTTGTATTATAATCAGTTGATTAACGTTTATCAATAACGGTTGGCTTGCTAGATAAGTTTGACGTTATTGTCATTCAGATGGCGGTGATCAACTGATCACTAAAAGTCACACCTATAGGATGTGTTTCAAAGATGTGATTATTTGAGAAAATAATCATATTGATGCCTTTTTTTTAAATGACTAAAAGCTTAGTCGATGTATTTGACTAAAAGGTTAGTCAATGTGATGATGATATACTTATTTAATAACGATTAAATAATGTTAGCTGGTAATTGAATATAAAATGTTATATTTAATCAATGTATATAATGTTTGTCTAAACTAAGTATAAACTGTTATATTTAAGTTGGCGGATATGTATTACACGATATTATTATAGTGTCTTGGTCCGACATTACTCGGTTTATGTAACGGTCCATTACTTGTAATAATTAGAATACATATTATATTATGTACATATTAAATGATATGCTAACTACCTAATATAGGTTGAGATAAATAAGGAAACTAGGGTTTGGATTTTGAGGCTTTGCTCTTGCCATCTCACGGAACATATGGAGTATTAAGAGCAAGAAAACTGCAATCGACTAGGGAAAACTGCCAGCGTCCTGGTCTGGCAGGCACGGATCACACAAATTTCACAATTTCACAAAGGCGTAACACAAATATCATATATCATCACAAATCATCAATTCTCATAACAATTATCAACTAACAACAACCATCATCAACAATACAATTCCTAAGATTACTAACCATATTCTAAATACGATTTCTAACATAGAAAACACATGAAAACACGTAAATGATATCGAGTAACCCTTCACCGTTACCTTTATGCGTCTTTAAACGATTTCTAAGCTTTCCTCCACTAGATAGTAATCTTTGTCGGGGTCTAAAAAGTCTCCACCTAAACAAAGACGACAAAAGATGAATATAATTCACCTTTGAGAAAGACGGATAAATTGAAAAGCGAGAAAGACGTCAATTTTATTATCAATTAAGATAGAGGACGATGAGAGGGAAAGATTAAGACGAACCTTAGTGAATTTGAGCAAGAAATGAAAGAGTTATGACGATTCTAAGACGGATCAAAATGGAAACTAAGCTTTTGGGGTTTTCTTAGTGAGGAAGAAGGAGTTGAGTTGTGAGGAAGAATTAGGTTAGGGTTAGTATAAGTAGAGAGTGAGTGGAAAAAGTCAAGAAAAGTCAAAGACGCCTTAAGACGTGATTCACTTAAAATCACGCGTAAAATCCAAATACGAACTCGGAATTTCTAAATTCGACAAGGGAAATTTAATTCTAAACTTAAACTAAATTTCGCTGAAAAGTATCCGTATACTATTTTTACTATAAAAAATAGGGTACATTTGCGGGTGATACAATTACCCCACCTTTTAAAAAGTTTCGTCCTCGAAACTTGAGAGTAGAAAACAAAAGTATCAAGTTCAAAATTAATACGAAAACTTTTATAAGGGAAAAACATTTATGAAATGACGTTCTTCTCGAAAACGGTTTAAGGAAATTTTTCATAAGTGCGAAACTTACTTACGGATCTCAATAGGGTCCGTCGCGAACGAGAACTCTAATTATCCAAATCAAAGCAATGTCGAAATAGTGAAATCGAAAATCAAAACAAACGTTAGTAAGTGCAGGACTAGTCACCAGACGTCTCCAATAATAAGTCCAACATCCAACTAAACGCAAAATCAAAATATAAAAGCAAAAGAAATCCATTTTCTCCAAAAAGAGGGTACACAATCCATCTTTAGACTTCTTTGAAAAGTTAAATTAGAAATACAATATGGAAATTTGAGGTTTTCTCAAAGATAAACTCTTAGGGATAGGAATATCAAGATAAAGTTAGCAGAAAGATCTACAAGAATTCGACATCACTAACTCTACTAATAAACCAAATCCTCAAGAGAATGCAATTTACCCAATTTGCAACTCATCATTTTCAATCATCAGAATTCCTACAAAAATATTCCATAATCACGAGATTTCAAGCCAATAACCTAATTATTCAGATCCATTTAGTATCTACTGAAGTCCATCGGCACGGTAGACTCCACAACTAACAATCCACATGAAAGATTTATTACGCACTCTAATCTTCTTAATTTCATCAAAACTCTTACTAGAAACCACCAAAAAAATATTTATCTAGGGAAACATGATCGCTAACAACCACAAGGTAAAGAGACTTACCATGAAATCCTTTAATCCAATTTACTTTAAACTTGTAACACCCGGAAATTTACCCTATTTTTCTAGTAGAAATATTTTACGAAATATTTTCAGCAAATTTAAGTTTTAATTTAGAATTTAATGTTTGGAGTCGAATTTAGAATTTCCGAGTTCGTATTTGGAATTTCCGCGAGATTCCATGAGAATCCCGTCTTAAGCCGTCTTTGACTTTTCTTGACTTTTGAACCGTCTTTGACTTTTCTTGACTTTTGAACCGTCTTTGACTTTTCTTGACTTTTGAACCGAATTTGACTTTTCTTGACTTTGACCGTCTCTTGACTTTTCTTGACTTTTGAGTCGTCTTTGACTTTTCTTGACTTTTGAGTCGTCTTTGACTTTTCTTGACTCTTAAGTCGACTTTGACTTTCGTTGACTTTTCCGACTCACCCTTTACTTATACTCCCTCATACTCCTTAACCTATTTTCATTAACACAAACACCAAAATCATTCCTTCTTCCTCATCAAACCACCAAAACCTAAACCCCTCTTTGATCCGATCTTATAATCATCATACCGCATTCGTTTCTTGTCGGAATTCGCGTAAGTTCGTCTTATTCTTCCCCTCTTAGCTTCCTCTATCCGTATTGGTAATAAAATTACCGTCTTTCTCGCTTTTTAAATTATCCGTCTTTCTCAAGGTGAATGATATTCATCTTTTATTACCTAATTGTAGGTGGAGACTACTAGGAAGGCTTAGTAATCGTTTAAAGACGCGTAAAGGTAACGGTGAAGGGTTACTCGATATCATTTACGTGTTTTATATGATTTCTATGTTAGAATTCGTATTTATAATATGATTAGAAGCTTAGGGATCATGTTATGATTTATGATTGTTGTTATTTGATGATTTTTGATGATGGATATTGATTGTTGATAATTATTAGAAGTGAATTAGGAGAATTTAAAATGATGGAACTTGTGTATGTAGTTCTCGGGTAGGAAGTAGTCCTGGCCGAAGGGCCGGCTGCCGGTTCAGTGCCCGACTGAGAATTCACTGCACCGACCCTTTTTCGTAGAATGATCATATCTCCTTCGTTACTTGCTTGTTTTGGGCTTGTGACCACTCGTTGGAACCGTAAGAAGATAAGCTATCACCTCGACTTGAAATTTCGGCATTCCCATATATAGAACTCTAGTTATGAACGTTTGAATTGGACCCTTGTTTTAGTTAGTTTCCAAACTTGGTTTTTGTGGGTAGTTGTGCTCCGAGCCGGGGTACCGGCCGCCTCCCTCCACCCCGGCCTGGAACACGGCTGTGTTTTCTTCTTGAAATTTCTAAATCTCGTAATTTATAATAGTTCGCATGATTCGTTTATCGTATAATTTTACGTAGTAACTTATAATATTCATGTTTTGGATATATGATATTTCATTCGCTTGTATCACATGTTTTGTGACGGTTTTTGGTATGTCCCCCTTTGAGTCGGTTTTTACAAATGTTACGGTTTGAGCACTATTTTGTCTTGTGCTTTGTACTCTCATTCCCTTGGGTACCTTCCCGTTCGTAAGGCTGGAATGTCGGAACGGAGAGGTATCCTACTGCTTAAATGCATGTGTTAGTGGGCATACGACGACGTTGTTGGGAGTTGAACGCTATGCGTTGCTCGACCCGGCCGTCAAATGTTGTGTACTTGCGAGGTGGTGTTATTTGCATGTAGCGTACCGCTTGTTATGAGGCTTGAGCTGTTTTTCCGCCTCTTTCGTGAATTGATCTACCGAATTTGGGGTACTCGGCATGTATATTGTAAGCCCGAGTCTTGGATGCGAAACGTTTATCGCATGTCGAAGCGGAAAATGGTTTATTCCGAGATCCTGGCCAGGTTTAGACTAGGACCGGATATTTATTATC
>JAIUZE010001846.1:0-22690 GCA_022085475.1 Heliosperma pusillum | reverse complement strand
TATGCTAGAAAATCGTATTAGATTACGATTAGGAAGATTAGGATCCATGCTATGATTAGTAAATGATGTTATATGATGAATATTGATGATGTATAATGATTGTTGATGATTATTTGAAGTATATATGAGAATTGGATTGATTTGGTTAAGTGAGCAAAGCTCACGGGTGAAGAGGTGCTCCCAGCCGGTCGACCGGCCGCCGGTCTGACCGGCCGCCGGTCTAACCACCGGCTGGGAACACATCAGTAACATTTTTGGGAAACTTGGTTTTTGTATGATGAGGTGCTCCAGGCCGGCCCACCGGCCACCGGTCCCTCCACCGGCCTGGAACACATCAGTGAGTGAAGATGGATTTTTGGTATGGTGCTCTGTGCCGGTCGACCGGCCGCCGGTCGACTGACCGGCCCAGACCCCCTTCCTCTGATTTTGGATTTTGCCTTGTGTTCTGAGCCGGCCAACCGGCCACCGGTCTCCAGCCCGGCCTGGAACACGGCTGTATATTTTCCTACAATCTCTAAAACTCGTAATTTATAATAGTTCGCATGATCGGTTTATCGCATAATTTTACGTAATGTCTTATAATATTCATGTTTTGGATATATGATATCTCTTTCGCATGTATCACATGTTTTGTGACGGTTTTCGATATGTCCCCACTTTGAGTCGGTTTTTACAAATGAGTCGGTTTGAGCACTATTTTGTCTTGTGCTTTGTATTCTCATTCCCTTGGCTACCTTTCCGTTCGTAAGGCTGGAATGTCGGAACGGAGAGGTTTCCTACTGCTTAAATGCATGTGTTAGTGGGCATACGACGACGTTGTTGGGAGTTGAACGCTATGCGTTGATCGACCCGGCCGTCAAATGTTGTGTACTTGCGAGGTGTGTTATTTGCATGTAGCGTACCGCATGTTATGAGACTTGAGCTGTTTTTCCGCCTCTTTCGTGGATTGATCTACCGAATTTGGGTACTCGGCATATATATATTATAAGCCCGAGTCTTGGATGCGAAACGCTTTATCGCATGTCGAATCGGAACACGTTCATTCCGAGATCCTGGCCAGGTTTAGACTAGGACCGGATATTTATTATCGTCGTGCTACCAGGAGGAAATTAGTCTACATACGCAAAATGCTTTATCGTGT
The DNA here is from genome assembly GCA_022085475.1 of Heliosperma pusillum. Classification (NCBI taxonomy): domain Eukaryota; kingdom Viridiplantae; phylum Streptophyta; class Magnoliopsida; order Caryophyllales; family Caryophyllaceae; genus Heliosperma; species Heliosperma pusillum. The sequence continues at coordinate 21,549 of JAIUZE010001846.1, read as the reverse complement.
ATGCTTTCAGGGAAATGCTTTATCCCGTGGATGCCTTTTAATCATACTTGCCATGTACACGATGCTAGTGCGTTTCATTTACCGTGAGAGATGTCGTCTTTTGTCGTCGTTCTTGAATGCGTGATTTCATGATATTATTCATGGTCATTGCATGATTGGGCACCGTCTATGTATGGGTTCGTGAATGGATGATAACATGATTGATTTATTCATGGTATCGCATGACTTGGCATGGTTTGTTTGCCGAGTCTCAATCTTATCAAACTTATACCGCTAACGGTGAGATGCAAGCCCTAGTGAGCGTATTCGGTTGCCTAAGAGTGTCTTCCCCGAGTCTTTGAACAACATGATGGATTCGGATTTGATTTTCCATATGATCTTATCATTATATATTGGATTGCCTATATATTCTTATCGTATCTCACATGTATATCTATATGCATGATTTTACTTTTGTATTTCCTTTGATGTACGTTTAATGTGATATGGCTGGGAGAACCCGGAGTTACTCCCCACTTATTGTGGCGTTCATGTTTTTCATGAATGAACAGGTTGCTTGCATGGATGGCTTTTTGCTTGACTATTTTGGGTTCGGGTGTGAGCTAGCGGGCGGTGTCCCTGGATTAAAACACCTCTAGACGATTTTAGCTTGTTTGCTAAACACTTTTACTTGTTAACATTTTGGAGAGACTTCGTCTCTTGATGTAGTATAATTCGTACTTTAGTTTGTAATATTTGACATTCCTCGTTTCCTTTCCTTGCATGTATAAAAGTTTTTAAAACTTCATATTTCCGCTATATATTTCACATGCTTGTTTGTTTTATATTTCCGCATTCGCGAGGGTTGTCACAGTAAGGGCGTAGGTTAAGGTGGCAGTAAAAGTGACGACGGAGATGGAGAGAGAGGTTAAGATGGTTGATGCGTTGTTATTGCTTGGAGGACACTTTTGATAGGGCACTTGGTATGGAGAGGAGCTTTTTCAGATTTTGTTGGGTAAACAAAGGGAAAAATCGGGGTTATATGAACGAAAATGGAGACAAGAGCAAGTAAAAGCCGAAAAGTTGACTTTTTCTAACCGGAAGTGGATTTTTGGTAGTCTGTTGCAATAAGAATAAATAAAAGGTAGGGAAAAGCCAAAAAAATATAATAAAAGGTAGTTGTTCATAAATGACCCTAAATAAAAGGTAGTTTATGACAAAAGAAATCTTATTATTGATACATACGAGATAATATTTTTAAAGGGACACAAGAGGAAGAAACCCATGTACATAAAAACACCGAGGGGAATGACGCTCATATACAAAAAGACATCAGCAATTACCGAAGATGTCATAGCCAAGTGGTTAAGATGGAGGTACAACGGACATTAGGTCCCACGTTCGAGTCCTCCTTCCCATATATATTGTAATGCCCTTGTGACTCATTTCAAAAAAAGAAAAAAAACAAAGTGAGACAGATAATGACGCTCTCAAACTATCATATTACCTTACAACTTACAAGGTGCCCCTTCATAAACAGGGATTCCAACTACTTCAAGCGCATAATTCTCAAGATAGTAATCACATATTTACATGGCTAGCTGGAATGAAATTTTCATTGACATCGTATGACGTCCTAAAGGGGATTATTCTAAGTTCTAACCCATCACTTTCAAAGCTCTGGATATCTAAAACACCCTTTTAACGGGTACATATTCTAAGCTTAATTGTATGTCTTTTTTTCATCTAATTTTACCATAATATACACTAAGCTCGAAATTTTGAGTGCTTCTCAGTTCTCACATGTTTGTTTCATTTTTAAGAAGGAAGCTGCTATCCTTCCAACAATAATATCCACCATTATCATCAATAACACCAGGAAAAATGACCAACATTACCCGAGTGCCTCAAAGATTCTTGCTTATACTAAGGTAATAAGATCATTAAGGGGGTCGAATGTACTCAAGAACGAGGATGTTTACGGATGATATATTTGCATTGAACAACTGTTATTCAAAGCGTATCTGTCAGCGTAACACGGCAATACAAAGGACAAAGGCTCTCATTAAAATGTATATAAAATAGCAAGTAAAAAAGAATGGAAAGTTTTGTTTTCTAAAGGACACACCAGGCACTGTATCAAGCGTAGTGTAACCTCGCATCAAAAAACGTTAGAAGGCTTGTAATCTCTCCAAGCAATATTATCAAGCATTGTAATCTCTCCACCACCTTAAACAAGTTCACCAACACCATTCCATAGTTCCATTCTGACTTATTTGTATATCCAGAACTAGAAGGCTTACCAACATGAGAACTTGGAACATCTTAGTACATCTAAAATGTATCAAAACAGTCAACTCTACTGCATACCCATAAATCACGCGACAATCTAAGCAGGAAAGATAGGCCGATCCTCGGCCTGAAGGAGTACGACAAATAGTAAAACTAATCTTTTAAAGAACATGCAACAGCGGAAGCTATAAAAGGTATAAAGATGAAAAGTCTTATTAACTTTCTACTAATGCCGAATTACAAGATGTTAAACAGATGTAAGGCACCAATCCACAAATATAACAGAGAACATACCTGAATAAACCACTGATTACTTGGGGCAAATTGCTCGGCAAGTTCAACACACCTGAATGCTAGTTCAGTTTTGTAATGACTATCATTTAAACTCATCATGTAATCAAACATACGGTCAACATTTACTTCCACATTGGATGACTTGGTCATTTTATACGGATGTTCAAAAGTTTTTCGCTCTAGTGTATCGTCTGGATCCTGTAATGTAAGATCATTAGGATATGAAATGGAAAAAAACTGAATATTTCCAACAAAAAAATAACTTTATGTCTTTATCGCTTGCAGAGAAATCATGAAATATCAAATAAAATTGTTGTTTATGAGAAAAGATTCGGTCACGAACATCCCGAACATGAATAAACAACTATAAGCTAAGATGATGTTTAACATTTAAGATTATATGAGTCCCTACAAGTCTATTGCACATCATGTCGACGCATATAGTCTACAAACAGAGAACCTTATTCCTTTATACATCACATTTATATCATAGATATCAAACAATACAATGGAGACATCCCACGGCTGTGAAGATATCAATATTAAATGAAAGTGCCTTGCTCTAAAGCAAAGGCACAGGACTAGTCGAATATATGGTTACCCAAAGAGCCTCTGGTGCAAGTGGATATGTTTGAGCCAGATGCTAATCAAAAGTTGCAATTCAATGCTTGTCGCACATATATTGTGTTAAGGAACCAAATGATGTTCTTAAGGCTACTTAAAAATTACAAATCTCATATTACACAAGCCTAACAAGAATCGAAAAGCCAAACATCAAATTGTACCTGTTAACACAATCACACCCCATCTCGTATCTCTAGCCAACATCCTTACCACTAAATTATTTATTTAAATAGATACTTGAAAGTATCATAGCAGATTAACAAATCACCTGCTCGCAACATAGGCGTGGTTTTCCTTCAAAAAAATCATCTCAAATTTTCAACAATACTTGTGATTTGCAGGATTATGCTATATTTAGCCACCATTGCTCGCTACCCCATAAACCACTAAGAAACATCGAATCACGAGCAATAACTTATAACCCTCTCCTGTTTGGTAGATGTCATGATTTACAAAGTATAAAAGGCGAAATTCAAGAGCTACAAGAATTATGTGCAAAAACTATAGGTGAAGAATTTAACGCCTTGGTTTATAAATACAGTTGCAAACTGGAGCAGACAAAATATCTCCAAAAACGTGAAGAAAGACCCTAGCACATGTATAAAATATTTCTCGCAAAAACTGAAGAAACCCAATTCTAAGAAAGTCCTCAGCAAGAGATTGACATGTTAAGCAGCATTATAGGACTGAATCAGATCCCTACTAACTTAGAAGCTCCTACTTCCCATCAGATTCAAAAGTATTGCCGTGATTGAACAGAACTATGGACTGCCTGGAGTACATATTTTACAGAATGCAACTGTTCTGACAGTGTACATCTGGATTTGAACTTGCATGCTTGTCACCACTACCTAGTAGAGCAAGAATTTTGAGCAATTTGATCTGCACAATAACGATGTCAAAGGATATAAACTACAGACAGTGGTTTTCAAAATAATGGTAAAATTACATTAGTGCAAAACATAACAAGATCAAACAAGGGGCAAAGAGCAGCCCCCATAACCAAGGGATCGTTATCAGAAAGCTTCTACGACAATGAAAACAATATATTGATTCAATTGTAAAGCAGATCAAATAATAGAGAACTTCATTCAAGCGAAAGAACATAGTTGGCGAATAAGGATTCTCTGTAACTATTGATATCATTGAAGAAGCAACTTAATTATAATTTCACTTCAGGTCATCTCACAGTTTTATCCCTAATTTACAAGTTTAATGATTACAATTTTGAATGACTGCTCCATGGATGCCATAGGAGTCAGCTCGCCTTTCGCTGCCCCTTCACTTACGTATCATGTATGCTTACTCCCCACTTTTTTGTTGCCTAACGCTCCTCAATTAGTCAGCTTTTCTTAAGATCTAATGTCCATGACCAACATCGTATTAACAGTATATCAAATAATATATCAATCACTCCTCAAAAATAGCAAACTATTATTCTGTCAATGATAATCCCTTTAATCTAGCACCTATCTTTGTAATTATAGCAATAGCATAATTGTATAATGTCCTCTCCTAAATTAACTGTACAAACTCCCTTTAAATACTGTACACAAGTTCAGAAATTAATTAAGAAAACAATTCACACAAACCTCTCTGTCTTATATGGTATCCACGAGCCAGACCCGATCAAACCCTCTTCGTCCCAAATTAAACGTCATTCCTTCAAACGTCACCACCATCCTTCCTCTCACCCAACTACAATAATGACCAACACCGAAACCCTTATTCCCAACCCTCACAATGCGGAACAACCTCTCACAGCCCCAAATCTTCACCACGTTGTCAAACTAACACCCATGAACTATATCTCCTGGAGGTTTCAACTGACTAACATCCTATTCGGACTTAGTCTTCTTGGATTCTTAGACTGATCAAACCCTGCTCCTTCTTCGACCATAGTCGATGCCACCACAAAGGAGGTTCCCAACCTGGCTCATCTATCTTGGCTCAAGCAATATAGGCTTATTATCAGTGCACTAATGGGCACCATAACCGCTGCCCTACAAACCCTTATTGTACAGGCCAAAACCGCTAAAGAGGCGTGGGACATCCTCGCTCACACCTACGCAAACCCCTCGCGTATTCACATTCAACAAATTAAAACGAAATTTGATTCGATATCCAAAACCACGGATCAAACCATAACCGATTACATTCACTCGATCAAATCATGTGTGGATCAACTTGCCCTTCTGGGCAAAACACTAGATCCCGAAGATGTCATTTCGAGAGTCATTAATGGCCTCGACTATGAACTCTATAAACCAGTTATTGACTCGGTCCGAGCCCGCGACACACCTATTCCGTTCGAGGCTCTCCACGAAAAACTTTTGCAACACGAGTTACTAATTAAACACCAACCCACCACAAATCACTTTCACCCATCTGCCAACCCGGCTCACCGTGGTTATAACCACAACCGCGGTTAGAACCGCTATCACAACCAATCGGCATCACATCACCAATATGCCGCTACCAACCACACTATGCCTGACTCTAACCCTCGACCCTTCAAAGGTCGGTGTCAATGGTGCCGCGAAACAGGACACATTATTGCAAACTGTCCCCTGTTTCGCAAGTTATTCCCCACTATTGTGTTTCCTCCTCCGACCTTCAACCGCCAGCAACAACCAGTACACCAGGCCCACACCATCACGGCAGCAGCATCAGCACCACCGAACCCAAACTTTCTGCTTGACAGTGGTGCAAGCCACCACGTCACTCATGACTTGGACACTCTTGCTTTCCACTCTCCGTACACCGGCCTTGATGATCTTATCATTGGAGACGGTTCCGCTATACCAATCGCCAATATAGGCGATAACTACGGGAACCACAATTCTCCAGGGCCGAGTTAAAGACGAAGTTTACGAGTGGTGTCCCTCCAAACCAACTGTCTATGCTTCTATCAAAGGACCCGCTTGTTTATCTTGGCATCATAAGTTAGGACACCCAACATATGATGTAATCAAACAAATCAATAAACATTTACCATTTTCTATACTTGATTATTCTCATTGCGAATCCTGTAATCTAGCAAAAAGCAAAAAGCTACCATTTTCAAATTCTACGCTTGATTCCAATGCTCCACTCGACCTAGTATTTTCGGATCTTTGGACAAGCCCAATAACCTCATTTGATCATTATAAGTACTATATCGTATTCGTAGATCACTATAGCAAATATATTTGGATGTATCCGTTAAAGAAATAATCCGACACCACTCAGTTATTTCTTCAATTTAAAGCACTCGTAGAAAAACGCTTTAATAAACCAATAAAACATTTCTTCTCCGACAATGGCGGTGAATATACTAAATTAAATACCACCTTACTTAATAATGGCATTTCCCACTCCACATCACCTCCGCATACTCCCGAACATAATGGATATGCCGAGAGACGACACCGTCATATCGTTGAAACAGGCATGGCCCTTCTTAATCACTCACACCTACCTACGAAATATTGGCCCTTTGCATTTAGCACCGCCACATATCTCATCAACCGACTTCCAACTCGCTCTCTTCAAGGTCAGTCCCCATACTCGGTTATTCATAAAAAGCAACCCAACTACACCAATTTGCACAATTTTGGTTGCCTTGCCTATCCTTGGCTAATACCATATACCAAGCACAAACTTGAAAACCGTTCCATTCCATGCATATTTATTGGATACTCCACCACACAAAGTGCCTTCCATTGTCTTGACCCACAAACTCATCGTATCTATACCTCACGTCATGTCAAATTCTATGACGACATCTACCCTTTCGCTACGCTACAATCTGCCACATTACCATCTCCATCTCCGGATGAATGGGTCACGTTTTCTATTCCCATTTTGCCTTTTTCCACCACCTTCCCACCACCATCGCCATCACTATCACCTCATCAACCCATCCAATCCAAAAACCCTATAAAGTTTGTTTACACTCGACGAGCTCCTTCACATTCAGTCGATGCGAGGGTTGACAACAACGTCATTACCCTTGCAACCACCATTGTCGACACGTCAACCGATGTGCCTCCTGTAACTTCAGACCCGCCACCCTCCACCACCTCTGCTCCAGCTTCAGCATCTCAAAAATCTGTTCCTCCTCCGAAAAATGTCACCACCAGACTTGACAACAACATTCGCAAACTAAAACCCAAGTATACGAAAACAGCTAATCTATCGACCTTGGTTACAAATCTTCCAAACACCATTAAACAGGCCCTCGTTCTTCCACATTGGCGTCAAGCAATGCAAGATGAATACGACGCCCTTGTTTGCAACAATACTTGGACCTTAGTTCCACGTGCTTCCGCTCAAAATATTGTTGGTTGTAAATGGATTTATAGAAACAAATTTAATCTTGATGGCACCCTTAAGCAACACAAAGCTCGCCTTGTTCCAAAAGGCTTCACCCAACGCCCGGGAATTGACTATACCGAAACCTTCAGTCCCGTTGTCAAACCTACCACCGTTCGTTTAATTCTATCTCTCGTCGTTGCCCAGAATTGGCCTCTCCGTCAACTCAATGTTAATAATGCATTTTTACAAGGTACTCTGACGGACAATGTGTTTATGACACAACCACCTGGATTCATTGACCAATCCAAACCTGATTTTGTCTGTAAATTACATAAAGCAATTTATGGGCTGAAACAGGCTCCTCGAGCTTGGTATACCGAGCTCAAGTCATATTTAATCACTATCGGTTTTATTCAATCCGTATCAGACCCCTCCTTATTTATTCTACAAAACAATACAACCTATATTTACATGCTTATCTATGTTGACGATATCATTATTACCGGACCAGATTTAACTAAACTACAGACCTTTATTATTAATCTCTCAACACGATTTTCTCTTAAAGACCTCGGACCATTATCCTATTTCCTTGGCATTGAAGTAACCCCAAATGACCTTGGTCTTCACTTAAGCCAATCTAAGTATATTCTTGATCTCCTCACAAAACACCACATGGCGGTTGCCAAGCCAAACGCCACTCCCATGGCCACTTCACCTCCACTCCTACGTGAAGATGTCAAACCTATTCATGATCAAACCACTTGTCGCGCTATAGTTGGGAGCTTACAATATTTGTCTCTCACTAGACCCGACATTGCATTTACTGTAAATCGTCTTGCTCAATTTCTCCACCATCCTACTGTCACTCATTGGACAGCTCTGAAAAGGCTCCTTCTTTATCTTCAGGGCACCCAACACCACGGTATTCAGCTTTATAAAAACAACCCTCTGTGTCTTCACGCATTTTGTGATGCTGACTATGGCGGTGATAAAGACAATTATCTCTCCACCACAGGTTACATTGTTTATCTTGGTCGAAACCCGATTTCTTTGTCCTCCAAGAAACAAACCGGCATTGCTCTATCTACCACTGAATCTGAGTTCCGCGCTGTAGCCTCAGTCACAACTGACACACTGTGGCTTTGTAACCTTCTCTCTGAGCTGCGCATCAAGGTCACCAAACCACCTGCCATCTTCTGTGACAATATATCCGCAACTCTCTACGCCAAGAACCCTATCTTCCACTCCAAAATGAAGCACATGGCCATCTCTTTCCACTTTGTCAAACAGCAACTTCAGGAAGGTAGAATTCTTCTCTCCCATGTTGCCAGCAAAGATCAACTAGCAGACATCCTCACCAAGCCGCTGCACAAACATCAACATCAATCGTTACGAGACAAGCTTGGCCTTATCACAAGAACGTCCACCTTGAGGGGGCGTATTAACAGTATATCAAATAATATATCAATCACTCCTCAAAAATAGCAAACTATTATTCTGTTAATCATAATCCCTTTAATCTAGCACCAATCTTTCTAATTATAGCAATAGCATAATTGTATAATCTCCTCTCCTAAATTAACTGTACAAACTCCCTTTAAATACTGTACACAAGTTCAGAAATTAATTAAGAAAATAATTCACACAAACCTCTCTGTCTTATACATTCAGCTTATTAAGACCTCAAGTAAACTGCGCTAAAAAATTACTCCGTACTTAATTGAAACTCGGCCTTTTGTGTATATACTTGTAGATTGTTCGCACTATTATTTCCTTACTACCTCAAGCCTCAACCTCCACAACAGAACTTCTCACCCTTCTAGAACTGCTTACTATGTTTTAAATAGAGGGCTGCGAAACATCGTCGACGTTTTATAAAACATCGTCGACGTTTTTTAAAAAAAAGACCACTACTACCCTTTTCTCTCCTTCCTCTCTCTAACTTTTTCTCTAAAATTCAAAAATCTCATAAACTAATTTAAACAACTTCCACAAAAATTTGAAAGACGGTTTTCATATAACATTAAACGGTAGTCAATGGCGGACAATGAATCATCGGTACGTTATGCAAACCCTTTAACTTAATTTTTGTTTTGTTTCTTTAGTTTTCCATTAACGTAAATTTGAAAGACGGTTTCCATTGCTTTCTTTGTTAGTGTTACGTTACGAGCCTATGACATTTGTTGATTCTTGAACACCCTTTTGAAGTCGATTTATACTTTTTATGCCGAATTCATGAATATTGATATGATTTTTGGACGATTTAGGGTAGGCAACTCTATATTGGACGTTGATATGGGGAATCAACGTCCAATATAGACGTTGATAAACAACAATGACGTCCCACCTAGACGTTGATACCCCATATCAACGTCCAAGGTGGACGTTATGAAGGTGGATCAACGTCCAAAGTGGACGTTGGTTCCCATCCTCAACGTCCAATATAGACGTTATAAGCTATGTGTAACGTCTGTCCTAGACGTTGACACCCCATATCAACGTCTAGGTTAGACGTTATGTATAGGGTTCAACGTCTACAGTGGACGTTGAACTAGTGGTGCAACGTTTTTTTGAAGTTTACTTGCGTATTTTCGTGTTTTCGTGTAATTTCTCGTGTTTTCGCACGGTTTATTTAAGTTTTAATGTAATTTCCGCTTGTAAACAGGGTTCATTTGAGGAATTTGTTGATAACGGGTTCGATTTCAACCCTTTATTTGTGACGGATATAGGATTTGATACTCGTGACGAAGCGTTTGATTGGGCCCAAAAGATAGCGTTTGCTAATGAGTTTGCATTGGTGAAAGCAACTAATGGAGCGAAAAACCGTAGCGAACCCGACTTGTTATCTTCATATTTGCGTTGTTCTAGGTACGGGAGGCCACCGGGAGAGTATGATCCCGATAATCCTAGGAAACAATCTGGTTCACCTAAATGTGATTGCAAATTTCGTATTCGAGCCGTGCAAAACAAGTTTCGGGAATTCGATGATAAACCCACGATACTTTGGAACATTGTGGTTGCCGTTGGTTTTGGGAAGCACAACCACAAGTTGGTAAAGTACAAGGATGGACATAGGCATTTTGCGGGTTTAACTGAAGAAGAGAAAGAGTATGTTAAACAACAAATCCGGGCCTCGATTCCCCCGAGAGATATTAAAAACGGTCTTCATCAAAAAACCCCGGAAAAACCGCAACCCTCAAGCAACCAAATATATATTGAGACAACCAAGCTGAGGCGTGAAATGAGAGGGAATCGAAATCCCGCTCAACAAATGTTGTCCTTAGCTGTAGAAGCGAAATATGTGCATTGGCATGAGAAGAATCCCGAGACATGTGAGCTTTCTCATGTTTTCATGTCTCATCCGGAAGCCGTGAAGCTGTTTCGTACCTATCCACATGTTGTGCTTATTGATTCGACATACAAGACCAATGTGTACAAGATGACACTCGTTGAGCTTGTTGGTGTCACACCATGTGGATCTTCATTCTTGATTGCTTGTGTATTGATTCCTTCTGAGTCGGAAGATGGGTACAAATGGTTATTGAAGAAGTTGGGAATGCTTCTCGAGTTCACCGAAGCATCTATTTCAGCGTTTGTCACTGATCGGGAGTTGGGTTTGATCGCGGCTCTACGGTCCGTCTATCCTCTTACACCTCACTTGTTGTGTCGTTGGCACTTGAACCGTGCTGTTGAGAGCAAAGCACAATCGTGGTCAAAGCATGAGTGGCGCACAAAGCAAATCATGTGCAATGAAGAGCATGGTTGGAATGGAGTGATAAATGCTACTACAAAGGAAGAGTACGAGTTGCGTTGGGCCGCCTTTTGTAAAAATTGGATGGTAGTGGCGACTTATGCGGCAAAAACATGGGGCCCGTACTCAACAGGGTTCATATTATGCTACACGAACCGGTATTTCCATCTTGGAAACACGGCTACTTCCCGGGTGGAGTCCTCTCATTCTCTTTTGAAGGCTTGGTTGAAAAGTTCTAGCCTAACCCTTGATACTATGTGGTCCCGTATTCATTCTATGCTTGAAGGACAACACTCCAAAATAAGAAAAGAGCTCGAGGAGTCAAGAAGTAAACCTCGTCATACATCTCATTTGTTTTCTTTGTTGAAAGGAAAGGTGTCCTTAAAAGCCATCGGGATTATGGAAAATGAAACTAAGAGGGGAATTGAGTTAGGGATCGGGTTGGTAAATGGATGCGGTTGTGCTTTAAGAACTACTCATGGCTTACCTTGTGCTTGTCTCTTGGTTGGTTTGAAAAACAATGATGAGAGAGTTCACCTTGATCAAGTTCATTCATTTTGGAGGACATTGGAGTATGGCAATGATGACACAATGCCGAAAAACGATAATGATGCCTTTGAAGAGCTCGTCAATGAAATGAGGAGTAGTGATCCGGCAAGTAAGATATCTTTTATTGAGAAGATGCGCACCTTTCTTCATCCGGAAGACGAGTACGTATTGACACCCCCTGTTAGAGAAAACCCCAAAGGTCGACCAAGAGGATCTACTACTAGGAACAAGTCATTTTTTGAACATGTAAAGAGGAAGTTTGGGACACCTGGTTCAGATGGATCGACGACCACTCAACAAACAACAGTTGGTGATTTTGATGAGGTGAGGGTCGGTGCACCTTTGGAATTGGCTTACACTAGGGGTCCTTTGTCAAGCTGGAATAAAAGATGGGGGGTCCCGGAGGAGTTGTGGTGTTTTTTTGATGGTTGGGTGGATGTAGGTGATGATGGTCATTGTGGTTTTCGAGTATTGTCTCATGCTGCCCGGGGTCGAGAAACTGACCATCTAGTGATGCGAGAATGGTGTGCTCGAGAGATTAGGGGTTTTGAGGTGTACAAGGATTATTTTGATGCGACCTACGTCACAAATAATGGTTTTACTATGTTTGACAACACTTTGAGGCGCATTGAATTTTCCAACAACACCGGTTGTGGTCAAGAACATTGGATGCATGACGTTCATCTGTATGTTTTCGCATCGTTGTTTAACTGGGCAATTTGTGTCATAGGTAAGGCCCCGTCTAGTCCGAGTACATGGCAATGTAGTACATTTTTGCCTTTAAGAAGTTGTCCTCAAAGTCCGGTCCCATATGGTGTTTTGTGGATTTTAAATCACCACCAACATTGGATGCGGTTGCATTGTAGTGGATCACCTCAAGAAGTTCCAATGCCTCCAATAGAGATGACTTGGGCGGGGTATAGAGAACAAAATGTTGCACACTATGAATATTTGTACAAGACAAATTTCGAAAACTGGCACACATGTATGGGAACGACACCTAGAGTGCGTCGCACAAGAAGGGATAAGTCTTGATTGTTGTACTTGTGTAATTGATGGATATTTATGTATTATTTTTTCTTCTTTTATCTCAATTTATTTTTGTTTAAATAAAATTGACAATACTCGAATAAAGCTGACATACATTAATAAAGCTGACATACATTAATAAAGTACAGGAATAAAGGTCACATAAGTTAAAGTTCTGAGCATAATGTGACTACTCAACTGACGAATTTAATAAAGTTCTGAGCATGATGTGACAACTCAACTGACGACTTTATTCATTAATTAAAAACTGATAAATATTACAACGATCAAGTGCAGAACAAACAATTAATCAGCGTTAAATTCATTTCAGGTTTTACTTAATCAGTTGAATATCCTTCGGATGAAGAACCATTAGGCCTATAAAACTCCTCCTCTACGTAAGTTACATACATTTCATAGGTTTTAAGACTCTGAAATGGCCCCACGAACATCCGGCCGTCCCCTTCACATAGAGAGTGTAAGGTCCTATATGGAACAATTGTTAAACACCTCTTGAACAGTTCAACTATCTCCAACCTCACTTTCTCCCACTCATTTCGCTTCAGGATGACATTTTCTGGATTTAAAAATTAATCTGGTTAATAATGTCACAAACTTTATTGATTAGAAAAATTAGACAATAGATTATAAGTAATGATACCTTCAGTTACGTTCATAGGATGAATGGAAGGGTTGTTGAGACCGTAAATAGGTCCATGCATTAGTTGAAGCGATGATAGAGGAGGATTGCCACGACTTATGAAATTATTAAGTACATGATTATTCAACACAATCATTAGGCGGTCGAATAGTAAGGGAAACTCGTTAACTATCTCGTTAATTTTATTTTGATAATAATTCACTAGTTGTATGTTAGTCATCACCATGATTAAAGTATAGGATAATAGAGGTAATATATTTTAAGAGTAGAGAGAAGATAGTGAGTTGTGTGGAAATAATTTGTTGGGTAAAGGGTTTATATAGAGGAAATGCTAGGGTTTTGGGTTTATATAGAGGAAATGCTAGGGTTTTCATGTTGTGGCCATTACATAATTCAAAACATAAACTAATAATAATAAAAATAAAAGTACCATTACATAATTCAAACATAAAATAATCTAAAATAATCCGTAGAAACACAATACAACAAAAAAAACATAACTAAATAATCAAACGTCGTCATGTCCTACATCATCGTCGTCGTCGTCCTCCGGGTTCCTGAAGTAGTCGGCCATATCTGTAACCAACCGCTGAACACACGATGTCATCGCCTGCTGAGTAGGCTGTCTGTAGATAAGTGAGAACCTCCATGCAAGAGCTCTGCCGAACTCCGGCTCATCCAAAAGAGGCACCGTAGAAAACTTGGTACGACGGCCAGGAGGAAAGAAATACGGGTGGAAGGACTTCGTGTACCATGTCATGTAACGATCGACCGTGTCAAACGGCATCACGACCGGGTGTGAATGGTCTCTCAAAACAATCCGAGCCTCTGGGAGCCCCCACTCCGAATCAGGATACTCCCCATAATACAACCTATAACCCGACTTCGGTGAAGGCGGACGATGCTCAACAGCAGGAGTAATCATAGCGGTCGGGATAGGCTGGACATACCCAAACAGACGCAAAAAACAGTCAGGCTGATATGGCTCTACTACATCAAGAAATCTAATCAACCCCGAATAAAGCGATGTCCTACAAGAGCGATGTGAACCAACACCGTAAGGGGTCCAACGGATATGCTCCGCCCTAAGCCCGTCTAGCCTCTGACGGTGCTCATCTAGAATCGTCTCCTCCCCCTTAAACCTAGGAACCCGTGACCAAGCCTCCACCAATGGTCTACCCTCAACATAGTATCCTGCATGAGGTCGGAAATGGGGAAAATACTCATATATCCAAGCCTGGAGCAACGACAAACAACCGCTAAGCCCACGAGCATCTCTCCGCGACGCCATACCCAACTGACGGTACAAGTACGCCAATGTCGCAGCCCCCCAAGCATACTCACCAAAACTATCCAAGTCATCAACCAAATGAAGCATCCGGGCCACTACCCTATCACTAGACTTGTCCGTGAACAATGTCTGTCCAACCAACAACATCAAGTACGCCCTCAACGACTCATCATGGCGACCCGTCTCCACAACCTCCCTCAACTTCTCAGTCGACAACCCACCACTCCTATAATATGGTGGCTCGACATCCTGAAAAGCCAGCCCAAATAAAGTAGTCATCTTCTCCCTCAAGCCTGCATCATCCCTCGTGCTACCCTTCTCCTGCTCCACCATACCCTCCACAAAAACCCTAACGCCACTCACCTTTATCCCTAGAATACGCTGAACATCATGTAATAAGATAGTGATCTCTCCAAAAGGCATATGGAAACTGTTAGTATCCGGCTGCCACCTCTCTACAAATGCACTACATAGATTTTCATCTATGCCGGTGGTCACACAACCCATCAAAACACCAAGCCCACTCTCACTAACTCTCCGGGCAACCAGCTCCGGCACCTTCATCCCGTTCATAGCCTCCATACAACCGGGCCTCTCGTAACACTTGAGCCACGTTCTCGCCGGCTTGGCCTCCGTCCAACTCTTATAAGTCACGTGCCCACCAAAACTACGTAAGACGTTGAGGTGAACTGGTCCTCCCTCAACCACGCCACTAAGACGCCAAGACAAATCCCTCTTCGTCTTCTTCCTCCCCGTGCTAGATGAACCCTGACTAACCGGCACATATCGTCCTCTACCAACCTGTACCACCTTCTTACCTGTTGGTTCAGCTACCTGGTTCTCTACAAAACACTCGTCATCGGGCTGCTCTGCCACCTCCTCCGACTCAGATCCTGAACCGCCGTCAACATTATCATCATCAACGGCCCCTAACCTATAAAAAACTGACGGAAAAACAGTCTCGCTCACAGCAGGCGGGGGCGTAGGGGAAACGTCCGTACCCTCTGACTGAGTAGGACGAAAGACAACTCCGGCTTGACGCACACCGGGTAAGCGCCGCTTAGATGCCGTCACTTTTCGGCCTTTCGTACGATCAGGGACCACCATAATGTTTTTTTCTTTATCCATGTGCATATACGATAATATAGTGTTATGAAATAACTTATAACATATGAAATAACGAATAAAGCATAATTTCAAAAGCGATAAAAAACGTATAAAACGTTATTTCAATAGTGATCGATAACTTTACGAGAAAAAATATAAATTTTACACGAATCAAACTACATATGTTTTAGAAAAAATAAAAATTAACGAGAATATTACGTTCATATCAATAACAAAGAAAAAAAACGTCGATACCCAACACCAACGTTCAAACTGAACGTTGGTGTCACTGACCAACGTCCAAACTGAACGTTGGTGTCACTGACCAACGTCCAGACCAGACGTTGATCACTGATACCAACGTTCAGTCTGAACGTTGGTATCAGTGACCAACGTCTGGTCTGGACGTTGGTCAGTGACACCAACGTTCAGTTTGGACGTTGGTCAGTGACACCAACGTCCATCCACCGGCTTATTCAACCTAATTTCCCCAATACAAGCGTTTAAACTCCATCCAACAACAATCACAACCCGTCTTCAACAACACAACACAATCACTAAACTAATTCTAATTCTAATTTGAAAAACAAACAACAATTTACTAACAATAACTACTAATTCAAATAATAACTAACTAAAAGAAGGAAACTTACTTGAACAAGGGGTAGGGTAGCGGCGGCACTGTGGTGGTGGGGCTAGGGGCGGCGTCTGGTGGTGGGGCTAGGGGCGGCGTCTGGTGGTGGGGGTGGGGCTGGGGGCGGCGGGTGGTGAGACAAGGGTGAAAGAAATGTGGGTTTAGGGAAGAGAGTGAAAGGAATGTGAGGTAAGGGTAGTGACCGTCTTTTTTATAAAAAACGTCGACGATGTTTTATAAAACGTCGACGATGTTTCGTAACCCGGTTTAAATATTATGCTAGAAAAAAGTTTTAATCTTCATAGATTTGGCTCCAACTAACTCGAAACTACCCATCATACTTGACAAAACTAGAATTAGAAGCACAAACGTAACAAACATGCAGCTCTAGTATTACACAGATGATGAAAAATGCATCTACTTTATTTCCTTAACATAGTTATCCTCTTAATGTTCCAATTGTCAGTTCGTCAAAAACCTATTTAATCGCATGTGGTTGTTGAAAATGCACGTACACCACACTTCTTAAAGCTATCGATTCAATCTTTACAATTGTAGTCTGACAATCAAGCTTGAAACTACACGATGTACGAAACAAACTAGTTTTTTATTCTTTTTTTTAAAAAAAAAACTAGTTAGAACTCCCTAACTTGCGAAAATTTGAAAGATGCATGATTCTTACTGTAGAACCTTGATTCAGTTCACTAAATCAGCATTCTAAAGTTCCAATCATCAAGATTCTGGTTAAAAACCATACTTCACACAGTTCACAGGCTATTATTAGATCACAGCACCAGTCAAAACTCAACAAATACAGCATTCCAAAATTGCATCGACTGAAAGAAATCCAACACAAAATCGATAGATAAGTGATCGTAATCATACATAATTTAGTTCACTAAATCAACTTTTTACTCTACAATCACCATGACTCTAGTCAAAAATTGTACTTAACAGGCCATTATTAGATCACGAATCCACGACACTGATCAGTGACTCGGCAAATACAGCATTCTGAATCATCAACCATCAAAACCCACGTCTAAAAGTGCATCACCTTGCAAAAGATTCGACACAAGATGATTAACAGAAATCTGATTCTACATACTCGACTTAGTTCACTAAATCAACCTTCTAAAATTGTAATCATCACGATTTTAGCCACAAATTGTACTTAACAAGCATTATTACATCACGAAGTAAAAACACGATCCTTAACTCAACAAATATAGCATTCTAAGTTCCAATCATCGCGATTTTAGCCACAAAATGGACTTAACAAGCATTTTTACATCACGAATCCACAACATCGATCAATAACTCAACAAAAAACAGCATTTCTAAAGTTTCAATTATCGCGATTAAAGTTACAGATACTCGCGATCCAGTGTAAAATACATAAACACAACATTCTAAAGTCTCAATCATCTCAAAAATCAACAAAACTAAAACTCGGAAAAAACAACAAAAAAACGGAAAAATCAGCAAACAAACTCATCACCTTGCGTAAATTAGACGTAAGTGGGTAGTGAAAGTAGTGGTGGTCGATGGTGGTGTAAAAGTGAGGATGGGTCATGGGTGGCTTAGTTAAGTAACCTTATAAGGAAATAATGAAGGACGATACAAGACCCCGCTACTATTCTACAAAAGCTGCATGTTCAGGGCCCGCAACCTCTCCCATGTAACTCTTGAGACGATTAGCAAGGATTTTAGTATTGGCATTATACACAATAGTACAACGAGAAATAGGGCGAAAATCAGTGACATTGTGAGGAGTATTACATTTAGAGAATAAGGTAATAAGGGATTAAGGGTACTATTAGCAGTCTTGGAGAGTTTACCTGCAACAGGAGTTCATAACCAGGGCAGTGAGGATTCGTCCAGGGTTGTCAGTTCAGCAGGAACAAGTACCAGTTCAACAGGAACAGGTACCAGCTCAGCAGTAACAAGTCTCCTTGAGGGTGTTCAAGCCACAAATCTCCTAGGGGAAAGTCCAAGGTCATGGTTCCAGGCAGCAAGGGAAGGTAGTACTAGGGGTTAGAATCATTTCAACCCTGGGTAAGATTAGCTCATTAGTAGTAGAAGACCACTTAGCAACTGGTTAAGCAGCCAGGACCCAGCAAGTTGGGATGAGCAGAATGCAAGTTGAGTCCTCCTTTTGAACAAGCCTCAAGCTAGCACGAATAAGGAAACATGTGAGGGCCTTAGCATTTCCCAAGAACAGATCCAGACCAGCTCCAAGAAGCCAGACAAAGCTCAATGAAGTCCCTTTCAGCATTGCCATTTCGGGAAAGAAGACAATGCTGCTTTTTCTGAACTTATGACAGTCTGTTTTTCTTGCTTTTGTAGCTAGTTGTTTCTCGTCCTCTTTAGCCCTTGAATGTAATTGAAAGGACAGAATTAAAGGACTTGGCCTATATAAGACCAACTCCTGAAGGTAGAATATATTGAATGAAAAAAAACCCTAAGTTGCATCCAACTTATCTTACAAACTTGTGCTTTGCTGTAGTTTGTGAACAGGCCTGATATACCTTGTGCTTGGGCGTTTGAACAAAGCTTGTGCACACCCTACTATCAGTGCACATCCTTCAGGTACCATCTTTCTTTGGCACCAAGAGTGCTGTTACAGGACATGGGGTTAAAGATTCCTCACAAACCCCTTGCTCATTAACTCCTCGATCTGCTTCTGCAACTCCTTGGTGGCATTGGGATCACTCTTATAGGCTGGCCTGTTTGGTAGTACTTGTCAGGCACCAGACCAATATGGTGCTCAATCCCTCTCAGAGAAGGTAACTCACTAGGGAGCTCTACTGGGAACACATATTGGTACCTCCTTACCAAGGGTTCAACATCTGCATGCATTTCTGCCTATTCCTTCTTTACTTCTTTAGACAAGAGAGCAAAGATGATGTGTTCTTGCTTCATTTCCCTCATCATGGATGCTTCTAATAGGAATAAGACCCCATTAATGTCTTCTGTTGTACTAGGCCCTCCATATCCTCTCTGGTTGGGTGGTAGAGGAGTCAGGGTGATCTTTTTGCTTCCTTGCTTGAAAGTGTTGATGTTGTGGGACACCCCAATATCAAAAGTTTTAGGAATGACAGCATCAAGAATATTAGAGGCACAAGAGAAGGTATATAATTTGTTTTCAAAAGAGCATGGTTATTAAAATGACGTGTTAATAATAACAAATTGTGATATGATATCAGGAAGGTGACAGAGAAGCGGTACCGCTTGAATTTAGAGAATTGATGGAAAGTGAATTCATAGCCAAAATCAAAGTGCACCAAGATCATAACATTAAACAAAGAATAACATGCTACTCAGCAACTCAATTGTGTGGTGACAAGGATGTCATACAAAAATGGAAAGAACTAGAAGCATACGAAAAGGTACTTAATTCATTATTTGCAGGACAATATGCTGCCCATTTCTATTAACACTTCACCCATTTAATATTCTGTTTATAAATTCTGTTTATAAAGGAAGCAGAAATTAGTGAACAAATTTCAACAATAACCATTTATAGAAGTGAAATCAGCAGCTTAGAGCTCGTGTTATTAGTAAGTTAAACCACTTTTACTTTACTGAAATACTAATTATATTTAGAGAACACTTTCCATAATGTGTATCTATACGAACAATTAGGAGAACGTGAAGACATACAGCGAGAAAAAGCAAGATAACACACCTATTAGCAAGCTGCCTCAAAAGCGAGCTTACCTAGAGTATGATGGATGTGAAATAACAGAAGTAAATCAGGCGCAAAAGATGAAGGTTCATCAAGCAAAGCAAATATTCCAATTAAGAATATTAAGATCGAGAAGTAGTATTCCTTTATGCGGTTTAGACAAACTCTGTGTTTACTATGCTTTTAAATTTTATGTGTAATCGACTAGGTTTTGATGAACTTTTACTGCTTTTATTTGTAATCGACAAGGATTTTATCGCGTTTTAGTGCTTTTAAGTGTAATCGACTAGGCTTTTATCAATTTTAAGTGTTTATCATTACTTTTTTCAGCGTTTCATCAGTTTACCGATAAGAGTACTCTATTCTTAACAACATCATATTTAATTACACTTATAAAATAAAAATCTAAAAAATGTCATTTTTTCTTACCATGACGCTCAAGGGCGCTCCAAAAACCGCCACAGTAGCTATATCGCATACAAACCCCAAGACAGTCAGATGACTTAGCTGAACAACCAGTACGATGACTGCAAATACCGCCAAGTCAATTAAGATTATCAACTTGGCGGTACGGACCTTGTAGTAACAAAACCAATATATATAAGTTAGACTATATTATTTACAAGGCATAAAAGAAATTACTCAGTAAATTGAAAAGTATGTACCTTGATGGCCTTTGAACCGTAAAATATGAAAATAACAATGTAACAGGTCTCAATAACAAGCCCGACTGAATTGATACTTAACAGAAATGGTTGCTTGGTTTTTACCAAGGCGTAATATAGCCACATAAGACAGCTAAAAATTGAAGTGATGAATGGTAGAGGTGTAAATTCGTTGGACGATTTCGATTTATAAATCTTATAAAATGTGAATCTGCACAAATAATAACCCATATATAACGTCAAACAACATAAAAGTTCATTATTATCATATATGTAAAATAAATTTTAAAGGGTTTTAGGAGTTTACATTGGGGCGAGGAAAACTGCACCCGACACAAGGTTCCCGAGGATCCCGAAGAGGATTATTATAATGGCGTTATGAGCTACGACACCGACTAGGACAGCCATGATCTGATTGAAGATACATAGTATTCTTACATTATTATTATACTCCAGTTGAAAAACACGATTAACATAAAAAAATATATATGATATTTCATTAGAAATCACTTAAGTCTGAATCTCAATACTAAGACTTAGAAACAGACCTCGAGTGCAACCACTTGGTGAC
This sequence comes from Heliosperma pusillum, assembly GCA_022085475.1. Taxonomy (NCBI): domain Eukaryota; kingdom Viridiplantae; phylum Streptophyta; class Magnoliopsida; order Caryophyllales; family Caryophyllaceae; genus Heliosperma; species Heliosperma pusillum. The sequence continues at coordinate 109 of JAIUZE010001846.1, read as the reverse complement.
TACACCTGTAGTTATTAAGATTACTAGTCTTAAACAAGTGCACGGGTTTGTCGTTTTGGATTTTTTATTTATAATAAACTAAAAATAACAATTATATTTTAATACCATG